>JAQFVV010007178.1:0-40881 GCA_028023455.1 Epiperipatus broadwayi | reverse complement strand
CATCATCATCATCATCATCATCATCATCATCATAATCAGCATCATCATTATCATCATCATCATCATCATCATCATCATCATCATCATAATAATAATAATAATAATAATAATAATAATAATAATAATAATAATAATAATAATAATAATAATAATAAGAAGAAGAAGAAGAAGAAGAAGAAGAAGAAGAAGAAGAAGAAGAAGAAGAAGAAGAAGAAGAAGAAGAAGAAGAAGGAGAAGAAGGAGAAGAAGAAGAAGAAGAAGAAGAAGAAGGAGAAAGAAGAAGAAGAAGAAGAAGAAGAAGAAGAAGAAGAAGAAGAAGAAGAAGAAGAAGAAGAAGAAGAAGAAGAAGAAGAAGAAGAAGAAGAAGAAGAAGAAGAAGAAGAAGAAGAAGAAGAAGAAGAAGAAGAAGAAGAAGAAGAAGAAGAAGAAGAAGAAGAAGAAGAAGAAGAAGAAGAAGAAGAAGAAGAAGAAGAAGAAGAAGAAGAAGAAGAAGAAGAAGAAGAAGAAGAAGAAGAAGAAGAAGAAGAAGAAGAAGAAGAAGAAGAAGAAGAAGAAGAAGAAGAAGAAGAAGAAGAAGAAGAAGAAGAAGAAGAAGAAGAAGAAGAAGAAGAAGAAGAAGAAGAAGAAGAAGAAGAAGAAGAAGAAGAAGAAGAAGAAGAAGAAGAAGAAGAAGAAGAAGAAGAAGAAGAAGAAGAAGAAGAAGAAGAAGAAGAAGAAGAAGAAGAAGAAGAAGAAGAAGAAGAAGAAGAAGAAGAAGAAGAAGAAGAAGAAGAAGAAGAAGAAGAAGAAGAAGAAGAAGAAGAAGAAGAAGAAGAAGAAGAAGAAGAAGAAGAAGAAGAAGAAGAAGAAGAAGAAGAAGAAGAAGAAGAAGAAGAAGAAGAAGAAGAAGAAGAAGAAGAAGAAGAAGAAGAAGAAGAAGAAGAAGAAGAAGAAGAAGAAGAAGAAGAAGAAGAAGAAGAAGAAGAAGAAGAAGAAGAAGAAGAAGAAGAAGAAGAAGAAGAAGAAGAAGAAGAAGAAGAAGAAGAAGAAGAAGAAGAAGAAGAAGAAGAAGAAGAAGAAGAAGAAGAAGAAGAAGAAGAAGAAGAAGAAGAAGAAGAAGAAGAAGAAGAAGAAGAAGAAGAAGAAGAAGAAGAAGAAGAAGAAGAAGAAGAAGAAGAAGAAGAAGAAGAAGAAGAAGAAGAAGAAGAAGAAGAAGAAGAAGAAGAAGAAGAAGAAGAAGAAGAAGAAGAAGAAGAAGAAGAAGAAGAAGAAGAAGAAGAAGAAGAAGAAGAAGAAGAAGAAGAAGAAGAAGAAGAAGAAGAAGAAGAAGAAGAAGAAGAAGAAGAAGAAGAAGAAGAAGAAGAAGAAGAAGAAGAAGAAGAAGAAGAAGAAGAAGAAGAAGAAGAAGAAGAAGAAGAAGAAGAAGAAGAAGAAGAAGAAGAAGAAGAAGAAGAAGAAGAAGAAGAAGAAGAAGAAGAAGAAGAAGAAGAAGAAGAAGAAGAAGAAGAAGAAGAAGAAGAAGAAGAAGAAGAAGAAGAAGAAGAAGAAGAAGAAGAAGAAGAAGAAGAAGAAGAAGAAGAAGAAGAAGAAGAAGAAGAAGAAGAAGAAGAAGAAGAAGAAGAAGAAGAAGAAGAAGAAGAAGAAGAAGAAGAAGAAGAAGAAGAAGAAGAAGAAGAAGAAGAAGAAGAAGAAGAAGAAGAAGAAGAAGAAGAAGAAGAAGAAGAAGAAGAAGAAGAAGAAGAAGAAGAAGAAGAAGAAGAAGAATTTTTTGATGTAACTAAATGTTACTGTGAAAGTCAACCCATTTTTTTTTCCATCTATACTATAAAAATAAAAAATATAAATATTTGGATTGAAAAATATTTACTTAAAACAAACAAAAAAAAATTTTTTTTAATGCATATTTTTTGTAATTAACAAAACTTAGAAATTCTGATTGGTTTGTTTGCATTTATTTAGAAAATAATATTTTTAATATTATTTAAATGAAAATAATACCTACATGCATATCAAGAAGGTAATACTATAAAAAACTAATAGATCCTACAGCAGATATTCAGAATTTTTTTAAATATGAAACTTAACAATTGTTTGTAATTAAATACATATATATATATATATGTAAAATCATATATATAACATATTAATGATAATTATTTATACTCTTTATAAAAATCTATACAAATATACAATTTTATATATAACAACTTTTGATGAAAAATTCACTATTCTCTTGCAGAACATGTTTTCTCAATGAAATCTGGTGAGATCAGCTGCTCCGACAAACAATTGAGATGACATTGAACATAGCAACTCAATTTCTATTTAAATAGACTAACAATGCTCAATTAGATATTAAGGTAGCAGTAACTCAAATATTAAATTGATAATTATCAGTCTATTTAAATAGAACCAGAATTATTATAAGTGATGTGATTTCTACTGCTCTTCTAAATAGCTGATAATGACAGGTTCGATTGACAGAAACACATATCCCATAAGAAATTTGTTGACTTTTCATCAAACATTGCCACATACAATATCACAAGTTGCTATAAATGTCTATAGATGGCATAAATAAATAAATCCATAAGTTTCTATAAATGTCTATAGAGGGCTAAATAAAATAATGTTATTAAATTACATATTTACGCAGCATTTAATTAGTATTTGTACAATTTTATGCATTTCAACTTCTAATGAATTCAGCATAAACATATTTATAAATGCATATTTGTTCTTGAATACATAGAAATGGGTTAATTAAATTTAGAATTCATGTATGTTAAGTTCTCTGTTCCAGGTAACATAATAGTTACAACTAACTGATAGAGTTTTACTATTATTGATAGTAGTTTGCCAATGCTTGTCATCCCTTTGATGTAATTATCCTGTGTAGTTGATGTAATAACAAAGTGGCAGATTCTGGAGCTCAAAGCATATGGATTGTAGCCAGTTCTATCACTTCTGGTAATCTTCTAAGCAATAAACCATTTTGATTATTTTTTACTTGCTTGGTTTAATGCAATGGAAGAGTGGTAGATTTTGGAAATCAAGTTCAGGTTTGGTTCAATTTTTATTTCTGATACTCAAACCTTTTATAAAGTCAAATCAATGAAACGTCCAGTCTTCTTATGAAATCCTACATAATAAATCATCCAATTACTTAATACAATTTATTCTACCACTTCAATCTTAAAGTTACATCACAAATTTTAATTAGTCATATGCCATTACATGAACGATTGAATAAATTGTATTAAGATTTCGAGTAATGGCGAACTTCCATTGATATTAGCCAAAAGTTATTATTCAATTTATTGCCCAATGCCTCATTTTGCATTCGAGCAGATAAAATACACATATAAATGCATTCATTTTATGTACCTGCATGAATATACACATGTAAACGTATATTCATATTTTAAAAGCATGTGTATACATTATTATATTCAACCTTCACTTGTTATGTAAACTGTATATATAAATATGTCTACATATTATATATATTGCGTGTACGCGTAAGGATTATGATTATTGCATACATATATAAATAATAAAGTCCATAATATTCCTTCTTTTTACGTTTATTGACAGTTAGTTTACATATAGCTCGCTGGGGGTTTTCAGTGCTTCCGCGTTATATCAGTTTTGAAAGTTGTGTATCCATTTACATTATCTATATATAAGCACATACTGAATAAAAAAAATTAAATACACATCAATTAAAAATAAATTTATTTTAACACTTTTGATTTCAGTTGCTATGGTGTGAAATGTTTATGCTAGCATGTTAGACTGCCAGCAGCTACATTTAGATATTGAAATGTTTTATACAAAGTATTAACACATTTTTATTATTACATTTTTTTTTCCTTTTAGATGTTCAGTGGCATCAAGCGTTCCGATGGATAAAATGTGAAAATCTTCGTGTTGTGGCGTCTGATGGTATCTGCTGTTTAGGATGAACATTGAAAAGACTTCGCGCTCCGTGACTGCACATTTTTTGACTTAGTTTGACAGAGACAAATTACTCTAACGATTTCCCAATAGAGTGTAGCGAACGCTTTCAAGCGGGACAAGAGGAAACAGGCAGTATGGACATAAAACCTAGACAGCAAGCTTTATGCAAAGATCACTCCCTCGAACAGAGACTAAGTGTCATGGAAAAAGAAAAAAAAAGAACAAGTCTTCAAAAAGAAAAAAAAATCCATAACTTCGAGACAACTTATAGGTAAAACCTTTAAAGTCCCAGTTTAATGCAAAATAAGTTGTTTTATATTCAGTTTTGAGTCCATTTTTTAACTAAGTGAAATGAGAATGAAAGGATAAAAAGCACATTTAAATGTCAGTGAAATAAAATCTTTCTCTTTTCTAATTTTCAATTGATTATCTATCAGCTCGCCAATTTATTATGAAACTAAAAAGTGTTTAAAATCCAAATACGTCTTCGAAGCAGGCATCAAAATTCAGCGATTACGTTGAATTGCAATTGACATGTAACGTAGTCAAAATGCTTTATATACCAATTTATTCATCGTTTTAATTGTTAGCGCTAATTTGCTGAGAATTTTGTTACATCAAAAGTGTCAACACACGTATGTCAGATATAGTGTGAAACATGACAATTTACATGATAAATCTCTGGAGCACAAGTTCCTAAAGATGACAATGTCAAGCAACAAAATTTGTTCATTTTACCCAAAACAATTTTTCTTTTTATATACACACACATACCTACATGTCATTCTCATTATTATCACCATTATTAATCCATTGAAGGAAAATTTTTGTCAAAAGGTATTTTTTTATAACTTAACTGGGAAAATGTTTTTATTTCCTCTTTCTATCTCTATTTTGATAATCGTTTGAAATCGATCCTTAGTTATCTAAGAATCTATCATTTTGCATTTAATTTTATGCATGTGTCATTAAAAAAAAAGTACATACACACATATAGATATAGTGTACCCTTATATAGATGGATGTATTTATTATAACAAGTCAAATGGTTTATTACTTAGGAGTTAGTTAGAGCACCGGAAATGACCGAACCGAACTGAAATCCGTGAACATTAAATTCCGGAATCGGTCATTTAACAACTGCACCATACCATGCAGAAATGTGTATGTATTTATGCAAATTAGTTTGAGTGAAATTCATATGAAAATTATATAAATTCATGCCATTAATTCTTATTTAATTAAATATAGGAATGGGAAAAATTTAAATTCCTAAAACTGTTTTCGACTTATATGAAGTCACTAGGGGAAAAACATTCGATTTAGTGATGGATTCAATTGTTGAAGATTCTACGATTGATTCTCAGTTGATAACTGTAAATAAAATTGCTTACGGTATATATGTTTTCGATATTGTCATCTTATAAATAATAATAAATGTATTTCTGACATATCAATTTTATCCTTTATCAATTCAATGCAGGATAAGGATCTTTCAAAGATGAATCCAGTTCCTCCAATCCCATATTTTTTTTCTTCACTCTCCAGCAAACTCTTTTATCATACATCCATCTAACACGGTATGTAGTCTATATATCAATTAATAATCAGTAAGAACAATTATTTGCAACTGATTATTGCCTTTCAAACTGAAATTAAAAAAAAAAAAAGGATATATATATATATTGCAATGTATTTTTATATTAATTCAATCACTGATTTTAAAAATAGCAATTAAATTAATTTATGGAAATCCTGATTTTACTTTATATTATATATAATAAATTGTGGTGGAAGAAAAGAAATATTTTTCAATGTCTATGGAATAAATTAAATAAGTGTTTTTTTTTCTTATAATAAAACGTATATATTTGAAATACAGGCATTCTTCATATACCTGGAGCTTAATTGTATATATATTAGTTTTTATATATTTTGCACAATATTTATTTTATTCTGATACCACCATAAAACTTTCAAATGACTTTAAGAAAAGTATATGGAATAGTTTATGATTGCATTCACTTATGAAATTTGAAATATTTTTACCTAATGATAAGAATGTGATTGTCGTATATTTCTGCTATTTAGTTTCCGGACATTCGTATTCAAATGTAAAAATTCTGAATGTAAACAATATTGCCATATTTCTAATATTTGAAATGAAACTGATATACATTCAAATCATTTATAGTTATTGTTTTTTTATTTATTTATGAAGGTAGTCATTTCAAAAATAAAGCTTTACTGAAACAATTAAAATGAATTAAGATTTCATATTATATTGCTTTTTTTTTTTTCTATTTTGACTAACTATAAATGGTTTTTAGTGAATTTCGTATGAAATTCAATAAAAGCATATTTTTAAAAAAATATATCACCATCTAATCACTTAAAACTTACTAAAGCCAATATCAAGGAATTTTGAAATTTATACTGTCAATACTATTAGGTTGTACAACTAACAGGACCACCCTGCAATATTTCATTTTCATATTGCATTGACATTGATATCTAGCAAGTGGACAAAATTTGAAGAAAAATGGTTTATTATAAGACTATTAAAATCAGTTACAATATTTGATCTAAGTAAACAAAAAAAAACAAAACAGGAATTTTAAATGTTTAATAATAATGCAATAAAGATGAGTTTTATTATGACTTTACAAACCAATTCTTGAACCATAAATATGCCTACAGAATAGTAATAAATTTCAAATATATCACTCACACTAATTGTACTTATATATTAGAGTTTATCCATTATCTTGTAGAAATGTTAAACGTTTGTAGAAAAATTCATATTTTATTTATATCCAAAAATGCTCAATTATTACTTATAACACATAGTGGTATAATACATATTTTGAGTCATATTTATTCTCTTCTCTTTTTCAAGTTTCCTGACTTTTGTAATAACAGCAAGAAAATAGCAGGCAGCAACATTTGAAAAAGAGATAAAAATAATGACACTTGAAATGTTAAATTATATATTATCCTATATGTTATTACTAACATATGAGTATATTAAGAAAAGTATAGTTAAAATGTGAATTTTTCTAAAAACATTTCTCGCTTTAATTAGTTGATAAAAATAATCCAATAAATAAATGAAAGTAAAATGTTATCTTCACATAGTAAAAAATCACATGATCATCATCTCTTATACTAGCACATTATTGTTATTAAACAAGGCAAAACTCTCTCCATACAGTAGTGCCACCCTGTGCCAACCAGAGTAATCAATGGATGAGTAGGCACTAGATAGGGACTTTATGCACAAAGCCTTCTGGCAACCATTGATTACTCTGGTTGGCACAGGGTGGCACTACTGTATGGAGAAAGTTTTACCTTGTTTAATAGCAGAAAATCATTATTTACAGTGGTTTATAGATTTTTAGGAGGTATTTGTTTTATTAATGATTACAAAAATTGGAGTTTGAGGGTTAAGAAAAACTTTCAAGTTGAGGGTGTATCATATTCAATGTAGAATTCTGTCATAAAATTATATTTATTAAATGTCAAAAGCAAGCAATTCTGTAAGTAAAATTAATACACTTCCCCAGAAAAGATTAAATTTTATTTGACATTTTAATAAATAATTTGCATAGCATATTTTTTGACCAGAGAGATCATAATCACAGTGCTTAAGCTTATTGGCTAAACTGGTGTTATTATTTGAATAAAACATGACCTAATATCAGTTTAGTCAATAAGTTTGAGCAGTATACCCCCCTCCCAGGTCAAAAGCAATGCTCAGCAAATTATTTGTTAAATTATCAAATTAAAGGAACTATAATTGTGACCCCTCTGATCAAAAAATATGCTACACAAATTATTTGTAAAATTGTAAAATAAAATTTAATCTTTTTTTTGGGGGGGGGACGACGACTTATTAATGTTACTTATAACTGAAATACAAGCTTATTATATACCTATATCAATATATGTAATACATAGGGTATATGAGCACATACTTTCACCCGACCCACCACTCTCCACTCTATCTCATAACACTGATGTACTTGAACACAATGGTGAAAAGATAAATAATCACCAACATATGTATTTCATGCTAAACTAGCAACTAAAGGAAAAAAAATCAAAATTCAATAGAGTTAAAAAAGCAATGTATATATTATTGCAAATATATAACAACTATTGTAAAACTTTCTCAAATTTTAATATTATGGGGTAATCATTAAAATATTTACTTTAAGAATTTTATCATTTGTTTAAAATGTTATCAACAAGGCTAAATCTATTATATCTTATTTAAGACAATAGTAATAACAATTAAAGTCAATTCTATGAATTCAATAATTTTATATATATATATATATATATATATATATATATATATATATATATATATATATATATATATATATATATGTATCAGCTATTATTGATTAGCTTCGAAATAGCTTTGATATGATTTTGAACAGATATCTGAAAAGAGTTTATGTGAAAAGTAGACAAAGGATTCTCATTCTCTATGCTTGAGTGCTTCCATAAAAATCATATAAAGGTTAAATTTGTAATCAATGGAATCAAATTCCCAAAGAACAATGTTTGGAATATTTACTGATATTTCACTGCAATAAAAAAAATAGTATACATTTTGATATATAAATATATAATATTTTTAATTGAAATATAACAGTAAATACTATATCATATTGAATATGCAGATATTTGTTTAAAAACAAAATGTTTATGATTAAATAAGTTCAAGTTATAAAAATAAAATTATTATAATCCTAAAAAGAAACATAAGTTTAAATGAGATCTCTTCCTTTATTCTACAAATTAGTAAGATACCTGTTAGTAATAAATAAACATTAAATAGTAGGCTACAACATTATTTGCCCAGATTAGTTTCTAGATTTTGTCTTTATTATTGAGACCTAGGATTCACATCTGAAACAAATGCACTTTGGCATTTAGAAAATATCTTTTGTTGTTTTATTTTATTCAAAATAATTTGAAATTCATTAAAATCTTATAATTTTGAATCCAAGCTTTCCTGCATAAATAACCTCATTAGATGAATCTAGAATAAAGAGATTTGCTCTTGAAAGCATATAAATGAAAATATAAGAAAATAGTGTAATTGACATAAAATTAAGATAATTTGTTGAACAAATTAAGACTTAATGCAGATAACGCAGACACAATTTTTATTTTACATTCAAACTTAGAGCATTATCCAGATAGAGGTACATTTCTTTAAAACAAAACTAATATCATTTTCCAGGTGAAAGCTTGAAACATTTTTTTAACTATCTGAAAAATGATATTAGTCTTATTCAGCTTTCCTAGTTTTCATTTCATAAGTTGTTATCTGATGCATCTTTTCCAATTCTTCATACATTAATAACAATTAAGGGACTTTCAGAGCTTTGATATTATTTTCCCCATTTATAAAGTTATGCAGTTCTTGGAAAAGCAGCAATTTTTAAATTTGCAATGGGAGCATTAACAACTTCACATGATTGGATAACAGAAGTGTAGCTGTCATGAACCCAACACAATATGTAATTGTTTATTATTAAGTTAAAAGCTGATAATAATAAAAACAAAAAGTAATCATATGGGTTTTCAACCCAAATATATTATGATGTTCAAATACAGGTAAAGACAGAGGTACGTTGCAATGCCTGAACCTTTAGCTCTTTATTCCACTGCCTTACCATGCAAAGAATTGTTCAAAGATGTTAGTGATATCTATTTGTTTTCAGACTCATACTTTTTATTTTTGGTATCTCATTGCTACATTTTATATTCATCTCATATTTCATTGTGTAGTCTGAAATCTTGCTTTTTTGGTGCCTTTAGATCTATAAGTAAATATTAACTAAATTCATCAGTGAAAGCTTCTTTTTTTTCCAAGAAAATAGGCATACTTTTTTTTTAATACTCAATTATTTATTCCAAAAGTATTCATTCAAGTTTAATGCTATATCAAATTTCATCTATTATGAATCCATATATTTTACAGTCTGACCATTGTATTTGTAGTTGTTACTTTTTCTTACTCATTATTATTAATCTTTATTTTTTTTTAAAAAAAAACAAACAACAAAAATATTAAAGCTATATTGTATTTTTACTTTTTTATTGTCACTTGATAATTCTTATAATATTTTCTGAGACTCTATAGTATTGTTTGTTACAAATAAAATATATGTTAATAGCATATCACAACCATGGAAACATATGTGTATAATATTAAATGATCAACAAATAACATTATATAAAAATTTGACTATTACTAGATTGATAAGTTAGAAAATAAATATTTAAAATTTATTCACAATCCAAAGACTTTATTTCAGAAATGTTTAAGGGTCACATAATTCAATAATTAAATGAACTAAAGCAACTTAACTCCAAACAAAGTGGAGGCATATTTCAGAACTAGAAATGAGTTAGAAAAATCAACATTAAAAATAAATATTAAATTAGATGTTTATTTAAAATAGAAAAAAAATATGATTTATTAATGAAATATATATATATATATATATATAATATACTATATGTATATATATATATATATATATATATATATATATATATATATATATTACAGTAGTATATTAATGTTTTTCAGCAAGTCTAAAAATTGACAATTGAAAGCAGTCTAAAGTATGTTAAGGTCTCTACATTCTTAAGATTAAAATAAATGATAATAAACTTGTTCATTTTTTTTTCATATGTCAAAGCATTGATTGGGAAGCGAACCCAGGCCAGCTCTTTGGAAGGCAGCTATGCTAACCACATGGCCACCAACGCTTGACGAAAATTATTCATTATCTTTAAAATGCTCATCATTTACATAAATGTTTTTGTTATAGAATGATAAATTAAATTTAAAATGTTTTACTTTGAATGGAATTGGCCATGTCACTTTATGTTTGTAAGTAGTTTTCTATTTAGAACATTATTGCAATATTTATTTTACTAATATTTTTACTCCATTATAAAACTTGTTCTTAAGTAAGGTAATTTGTTAATTATCACCAATGTTTCTTTGACAGCTTTGAACAATATTCATAATGTTATGAGTTCAGAACTGTAATTGTGTTAATGCATAGACCTGTCATTAGTGGATTTAAATGGTTTATTTTATCAAAAAATTAAATTAAAATGTCTTAATTAAACATTCATATCAAATTTGTTCTATGGTTATGATTTAAAATTATATATTTCTGAAAAAACAAATGTAAAATATTAACAATTTAAAAAATAAATTACGATTTTTTAAAAAAATTCACTGTTTTGAGTTGACAAGATTTTCATATGTCAAATGGAATTAGTATATAAACTTGAAAAACTAAAGATATTTTTAAACCGATTAAGGTACCTGATAAATATTTGTAACCAATCAAATCTTTCATATTTTTATTAGACTTTTGTAAATATTGTTGTAAATTTTAAATAATATCACTCAAAACTTTGTGTTAATTACTGACATGTGTTCTATTACTAACAATTTAAGGGTATTTTTAATTAAAGTTTGATTTTTTTCATTAGTTGTCGTTATTCTGCAGTTTAAAATAGTAGCAATTCTTTTCAAACCATACTGATTTATTCTGCAATTTGAAATTAGTTAAAATAATAATAAGATGCCTACATTTTTATTGTATTTGACCAAAAATTTAAGCCAATATAATACATAATAGCATTTTCACATATAGCCACATAATTTTAGCATTTTCATTTAATATGAGACATTTTGTAAGTTATTCAAATAATTGTTCAATTATTATCTATTTTATTTATGAAGAGATATTGGAACACATGTTAGCACATACTGTTGTAATACTTCTCACTTACAGTTACATTGAAGTGGATCTTACATTTTTTTATGTAACAAAATGAAATACAAATAAAGTAATATTTTTCATTGATATATGGCCTATCACAATCTTTCTAAACAATCTGATTATTAGTCAAGTAAATAGAAATATAACTAGTTTTAGCTAAATATTACTGAATTTTAATTAATCTGGACTGGTCAGTTGAGTATTAATATTATAGTACTGAAACAAATTATAACTATACTTTGATATATTATTGGTTACTAGTATCAGAAATGTCATACTTTTATGTGCATTAAACCTGACTTATCTGTACAATTATTTTACTTATATATTAGTATTAAGCAGCTTATAACATATACACTACTGAGACAAAACAAATAAGAGTAATATATTTTGATTTTTTACCCTGCATGTTTTTTTCTTCACTGAAATTAAAAATATTCTGAATTATATCTTTTTAAAAATATGCTAATATTTATAAACTGAAATATAATAGATGTATTATACATTTATATTTATGTAGGATTAAAAAGCAATAACCAAATCAATTATGTTTTTATATTAATATATAGTAAAAAAAAAAACCATAACATTTCTTTAATCTTTGAAGTCTATACTACAAATTTTGAACTATATTTGAATTGACATCAGTAATTATACTAAGAGTTGCAAGACACAAATGTAAACTTTATTTCCTAGTATTATTTACTATATCAATGAAATCCTATTTATTTAGCACTGTTGTAAAGAGAGGTAGACAAAAAGTTGAAGGTTGTTGATTCAAAGTTTAATCTGTTACTTCTGGTCTTTCAATGTTATATTAATTTCCAAACAACTAACTTTACAGTTATTTACAGATAAATACATTATTTTAAAAGGAATGTGTTGACTCATACTAAATGATGCTAATACATATATGAACATATATGCAAAATATGAACAGCTATTTAGGGAAAAACAAAAACTGACAATTTTTTTTTAATTTTATGGTAGTAAGAAGCAAATAAAAGATAAAAATTGTTTCTCATTATGATAGACAAAATAGAGATGAACAAAAAGACTCACATTGCATATTTGTAATAGCAAGTTATAAATAATTATTTATTCTATCATACTTAAAACTTGAGGTCCAAACAATATTTTAATGGTCAGACATGGAAAAAATAAATCTATCTAACTTAAAATACTATTCAACAAAATTGATGTTTTAGATTTTTCACATTTTAAATAAATTAATCCAATCTCATAGTTTAGATTTCATTGTAAATATTTTTTTATGTTTTACAAATATTATACAGCATAAAGGGAAATCTGTAATATATTTTGTGAATACATATACCACTCATATATATAAAATACGGTCTAACATTATCCTAGTAATTATAAATAAAGTAGAAATTTATATAACATTACAATATTAGCTTACTAAAATTCTTCCACATCCATGATTTTTTCTATTAACACATCGACCTTTTCAAGTAAAATTCAACAAAACATACAACATATATATATATATATACACACACACAAACAAAATAGACTTTGCATCATTCATGTCAAAAAACAACTTCCAATTAACATCAAAGAATGTCTTCATGAAATGAATGACCTCAGATTCAAAAAAATTTATCATCAAAGTTTCTTTTACTATTATTTTCAATTCACTTTTCACATAACTTCTGCATTGTCAAATAATATTTTATGACCAATTCATGAATATACAAAGCTGACTTATGATACCTATTTTTAATTCTACTGTTATGAACTTTAACTCTTTCATTAACACTTAATTTATTCTGATCTACATAAATTTTATGACTACTACAAGAAATCTTACACAGTACCCTAAGAACATATTTGCATTCAGTTGATTGTTTTGAACTATTTAATAATGAATTTAAATTCAGGCTTTCTTCCAAACCACTTTCATACCAGCCAATAAATATTATTTTTATAAATCAATTTATTAATTGATGACTTACATGACAAATAAATAAATGCCTTATTCTCGTTAACAATTAAATCTTTATTATTGACAAATTTATAGATATTTTTATTAAATATAATATATCTAATAAATTCATGATTATATCCTAACTTAATGTAGTCAGAAGCAAATTGATGCCTATGAATATAAATATTATTTTCAAAATTGTTAAGCCTTCTATTTCTATAACAAAAATTCAATAAAGAAAGATAAATTGAAGGATTTTTTTGATACATTGAATGCTTTTGATTCTAATATTAAATTTACTATTGAGGTAAGTACATTTGAGTTTGTTAAGTTAACATTTTTAGATTTAAGTGTTGATAAAGTTGTTGTTTTATTTTGCAGTTATTTCATTAAAGCAAAAAATTTAAGAAATATAATAAGGTCAGAGAATTATTAACCCTTTACTCATAAGATACTTTTTCATTGAATTTTTGTTATAAGACTTAATTATTTTGAAAATAATAGTTATATTCAGAGGACTCAATTTGCTTCTGATTACATTGAATTAGGATATAATTATGAATTTAATATGAATATTATATTAAATAAATTGTCTATAAAGTGTTAATAATAAAGATTTAATTGTTAATGAGAATAAAGGGTTTATATCTTTGCCATATAAGTGATCAATTAGTAAACTGATTTATAATACTAGTTTATTTTTATTGGGTAGTATAAAAATGGCTTGGAAGAAAGGCCTGAATTTAAATTCACTACTAAATAGTTCAAAGCAGTGAACTGATTGCAAATTTATTCATGGAATAGTTTATAGGATTCCTTGCAAATGTCATAAAATTATATAAGTCAGAGTAAAGTAAGTCTTAATGAAGAGTTAAAATTCATAAGAGTAAAGTTATAAATATATATTATGACTTGGCTTTATATAATCATGACCTGAATTGAAGTCATAAAATATTATTAGACAATGCAGATGTTATTTTTATTAGAAAAGTGAATTCAAAAGAAGATTTAAAAAAAAAATAATGATATATGTTTTTTTTAATCTGAGGTGATTAATGTCATGAAATTATCTTTTAATGTTAAAGGAAGTTGATATTTGAAGTGAATGGTGAGAAGCTATTTTTTTGGTATGTATATGTTGTAAGTTTAGTTTAATTTCTTTTTAAAAGGTCTCTTTTTTAATAAATGAAACCACAATTGTGAAAGATTTTAGTAAAATTTTGTTTTTTGGTTACTATTGTAATGTTATTTGAATCTCATATATATATATATATATATATATATATATATATATATATATATATATATATATATATAAAAATTATTAATCAATTTCTGTATTCCAATTATAATCAAATATATATAATTATTCAAAACAATATAATAATTAATACAGTAAAACAATATTTTAACAAACAAATATAATAGAAGTACTTTCAACTTTCTATGTAGTCGTTATCAACTAGATTCAAATTGCATTAGAAAAAAAAACCATTACAAATGTAAACAAAAAGTAATATGTCATACATCAATTTTCCCACAATTCACTAATTTTTATATTGGCAGCCTGACTGTTTATCAAAGGTTGCTTTTCACTTTTTATTAACATAGCTTCTTTAATTTTGCGTTTATTATTATTTCTTTCAATACACAAAATCTTAACTTCATCAAAATCAAAATCAAAAACATAATTACATGTTACATTATGATCAAAAAATACTGACGGTGATACATCATCATTTCTAACATTCTCTTGTCTTGATTTTTGTACTCGTTTATATAACAACAAATGCTCCTTTGATCTTTTCTCCAATCAAAGGAGCATTTGTTGTTATATAAACAAGTACAAAAATCAAGACAAGAGAATGTTAGAAATGATGATGTATCACCGTCAGTATTTTTTGATCATAATGTAACATGTAATTATGGTTTTGATTTTGATTTTGATAAAGTTAAGATTTTGTGTATTGAAAGAAATAATAATAAACACTAAATTAAAGAAGCTATGTTAATAAAAAGTGAAAAGCAACATTTGATAAACAGACAGGCCACCAATATAAAAATTAATGAATTGTGAGAAAATTGATGTATGACGTATTACTTTTTGTTTACATTTGTAACGGTTTTTTTTTTCTAATGCAATTTGAATCTAGTTGATAATGACTACATAGATAGTTGAAAGTACTTCTATTATATTTGTTTTTTAAAATATTGTTTTACTGTATTAATTATTGTATTGTTTTGAATAATTATATATATATATATATATATATATATATATATATATATATTTTATATATATATATATATATATATATATATATATATATATATATGACAAAATAATGTATAATGAAACAAAACTATTAAAATTAACTCTAATATTTTTATATACCAGTATATAAATAATATATTTCATAAAGACTTTTGAACAAGCCTTAATAAATAAAGATATTTGCAAATAAATTACAAACTTCTTTACTGATTTTTAAAAATTTAATTAAGAAAATATTGTCATTCTTTTTTAAGGTGAACGCTATAAAATGTTTAAAGTTTTACCTATGGGTGTGCCATTAGCTGCACAAATTTGTAATTTTACTTTTCCTATATATGAAAATATTATTAATAGCTACAATTTTACTGGTATTAAGATTTGTAAAAGATATTGTGATTGTTGTATTTATATATTGAACTATAGAAAAACAGCTTTATTTAAATGTTCAAAATACATTCAACTCTTAGTAATACCACAAAGGTTCATATGTGCACAATGTTTCAAGAGATATTCTTCTCCTCTCTTCATCTGGTGTTGTTGACCTGACCAGTGACATAACTAGCATGGGAATCAAATCAGGATGCTTAGATTCTTGAATATTAAATTTTAAAATTATTATCTAACCAACTGAGTCATTACACTCAATATTAGATGATGGAAATAGTCCAATATATAAATACAACTAAAATACCATGATCATAAACCTTCAGAAAAACAGTATAGTGATTGTGATTTTGTTTGTGGACATTAAGATACTATAAATTACCCTGTGATAGAATAAAATCAATTAAATGACTTAAAATAAACAATTGAAAGAAAGCAAGATATAAAAATAATACCTTTATTTGTATATGACAAAATATACTGCTTTATTAAGTTGTAGGCTGCAGAAAGGAGTTTGCTATTAACTGAAAGAAGACCTTTGATTCCTCTTGGAGGTTTTAAAGGAACTGAGCAGGGCAAAATTCTAATGTCCACTCCATATGTTCTTGTCATTGCTTCTGTAATTACTATGTGATTATTCATATAGTATACAGACATGGATGAGCTGCTCACCAACATGCATTAGTCAGTGCAGTGAATTTACTGGGGTTTCACCTCTGAGTTTAAGGTCAACAAACACCATCATCTTTCTTCTCAGTTGCCTGATAGGGTAGAATAAATGTATGTGTAAATGATAAATATTTTCCCCATAAATATATACAATCATGACAGACAAAAATAAATCATGGCCCTTATTCCCAGGAGGCTGTAAAGTCACAAACCAAGGCAGCAGTTGGGTGACTGAAAGCAGAGGGTGCTAAGAATCCCGATTGTGGACCCAGGCTGCCATTTGATGACAACTTTTTATTTAGGTACTTACAACTTCAGATCACTTTCAAGTGTAGGAATATTTCAAGAATTAGAAGAATAACTGTCTTATATTAAATGGGACGTTATTGGATTTTGTGAAGTTAGAATAAAAGGTGGAGAGACAATTGATTTAAAAAGTGGACATGTACTCTACTATAAAGGCAAAAATAATAGAAATACAAGTTGAGTAGGATTCATTATAAATAAAAAGTGGAACCAAATGCAGATAATTTAAATTTATGCCCCAACAAGTTCTCATAGTGTTAAAATAGCAGAAGATTTTTATATGGATGTACAAAAGGCTTTTGATCATAGTAAACAATATTTTTAAATTGTTATGGGAAACTTTAATGCTGGAAGTGGTAAACAAATGAAAGATATGAAAGATGAAAGTGATGTAAGTAATTTTGGTTATGGTAATAGAAAAGAGAGAGGACATAGACTTGTGGAGTTTGCAGAAAAAGAAAAACTTTATATTGTGAATTTTTTTTTTGAGAAAAATGTTAAAAGGAAATGGACGTGGAAGCATCAAAATGAAGGTACATCAGAATTCGATTATATTTTGACTAACAGAAAATACATATTTCAAGATTATAATGTTCTTAATAAATTTAACACAGGAAGTGATCATTGTTAATGCAAAATTAGAGAGACAAAAATTATTAAGAAAAACAATATTTAGAGTTGATATTCCTAATCTTCAGAAACATTCTAATGAATTGAAATTAGAACTTACAAATTGGTTTCCAGTATTGGTATATTTTGAACAAGATTCGGATTTGAATGAAATTAATATGAAAATAGCTGATACAGTTTTAAAAAACTGCAACAAAGTTAGCTGGTAGGAAAAAAAGCAGCAACTGACTAATAAAATTTCTACTGAGACTAGATAATTTATTAAGAAAAAAAGAAGTATGAAGATATATAAAAATGATGAATTAAAAAGGATTAAATATTTCAAATTTTGTAAAATGGTGCAGAAAAAAGTTGAAAATGATATAAGAAAGTATAACTGTGAACTAGCAAGGAAAGCTGTAGAAGAGAATAAAAGTCTTAAAAATGTAAAACAACATTTTGGTTTTTGGTAGGAAATTTATAACTGCAATAAGAAAAACAGATGGAATTATTACTAAAAAGAGAGATGATATCATGAAATGGGTAGAAGACTTCTATCAAAAATTATATAGTAATAAAGAAGAAGTATCTCCTATATCTATTATATCTTCCAAATTGCCCAGAATTTTAAATGAAGAAGTGAGACGTGCAATTAAATTTATGAAGAAAAGAGAAGCTCCAGTTAATGATGAAATTATAATTGATATATTAAAGGAAGCAGGTGAAGAAATATAATTTTTTTAGCAAAGTTATATACCAAATGTCTAAATGATAAAGATGTATCAGATGATTGGAATGATGCAGTATTAATATTAATATTTTAAAAAGGCGATAAAGAAGATATTAGAAATTATAGACCTATCAACCTTGTATCAGTTTTATACAAAATTTTTACCAGCTATCTTTGTTGCAGTTTTTAAAAGTATATCAGTTATTTTCTTATTAATTTTATTCAAATCTGAATCATGTTTAAAATCTACTAATACTTGAAACTGATTTGTAAGTTCTAATTTAAATTGATTAGAGTGTTTCTGAAGATTAGGAATATCTACTGTAAATATTGTTTTCCTTAATAATTTTGTCTCTCTAGTTTTTCACATAGCTTAAACCTTACTAATCGATGATCCCTTCCTGTGTTAAATTTATTAATAATATTACAATCTTGAAATATGTGCTTTTATGTTAGGGAAAATATAATCCAATTCTGCTGTACCTTTATTTGTATGCTTCCATGCCCATATCCTTTTAAATCTAATATTGGTTGGTAAATAGTAATTGAAATGCTGTTATATATAATTGAGTTGTGCCATGCAAATTTCTATGCTTAAATCCCAGAAGTATTATATGTTACACATATTAATTACTGTGATAATTGAAATATTTATTAATGTGCTATTTAAATAACTCAAGACTTGGTAGAACATTTAGTATTTATATAACTCTTATCATAAATAACATGATCACATGCATAAACTAGTTCTTAAGATCATGATGAAACTAAGACATTTGGGATAAAATATAGATGTTATAATCTTTGATTGATGCGTGATAAAATAACTATTATCAGAATTCAATACACATCATAAAACCATGGTTACTCTTCATTTATTATGAATGTTTTTTATTTGATATAAAACAAAATAATAAACAAACAATTAGTTAGTCTTATTATTTAAATGTTATTCAAAATGTTTTTATCTTACTATTTTCTAGAAAACATATTAGGTATTTTTATACATTGTTTGAGATTTCAATGTCTTGCTTTTATACTCTTACATCAAACTTTTATTACATATATGAGCAGGGACCCAAAAATAATTGGACCCAAAAATAACTGGAATTGTTTTTTGAATTGCACACCTGTTGTAGTATATACCTGCAGGAGCCCTTCTGCATCAATCTGCCAATTGACATTATCATGTAAAATCATGATCTTACATAGCAATTTTTTTTGTAGTGTGTTTTATATATTTGAAGATTTTTATAATTACTGAAAGGTTTGAACAATGAGAAATTCTATTTTAATTTTATTTTTTACAGAAAACAGCAAGGAAAAGTTATAATGCTTGAAACACATTACAAGCAAGATGATCTCAGAAAAACACAAATTTATGAATGGTTTAATTGAAATATTAAATTCACCATGTCCTAAAGAAGCAAGGCAAGTGAATTCCAATGTCAAAGCAATGCTGTTTTTTATGAAAACAGCATTTTACTGTCAGATTTAATTTGTAACAATCAGGCATTTTATCCGCAAGTTCTGAAAGATTTACATGATGTGGTAAAATGTGAATATCCCATTTTGTGGCAAAGAGAAGAGTACAAGATTTACCCTGGCAAGTTATTATTTCTCAAAGGTTTGACTGTGAAACATTTTTTAAATTAAATTCAGCATGACCCAGCTTATATATCATCCATATTTATTTGATCTCACTTTCTCAATTTTTTTGCAGCTTAGAAATGATGAAAAAAATGCCACATGCATTAAAAGATATCACTTTGCAAGTGTTTCCAGATTACTTTGAAAAAGGAAAAACACATTTTTGACCATGTATTGCATCAAACAGACCATAATTTGAAAGATATTAAATTTATAACAATTTAAAATAAGAAACTATGTTTTATTACAAAATTCTGGTTATTTTTGGGTACCCCCTCATTCATATATATATATTAAAAGCAGTCATATTATATGATAAATGTTGACTGCTTTAATATATATATATATATATATATATATATATATATTAAAAGCAGTCAACATTTACACAACCCCAATATCAATAATAATCAACAATTTTAAACTGTTGTCAAGGCAACCTCCTTTTACAATAAAAATGGATACCCACCTTTGTCATATTTTTATATATACTAAAGATTGCAATTTGACTAAAGAGAGTGAGATTATTAATATATACTAAAGATTACTAATATAATGCAGGATAAAGGACTCTTCAAGTTTAATCCATCTTCTCCAATCACTAGCTTTTTTCCCTATATCACCCCCACTCACTTTCTTATTTCATCTATCCACCTCACATGCGGTCTCTGTCTGGGTTTTTGACTTTCTCTTGGAGTCTAGTTTAATATTTCAACTGTCCAACTATTAACTCTTCTAGCAATATGTCCAGCCCGACTCCACATTGGTCTCTTAATTCTTTCAATAATGTCAGTAACATATATTCATCTTCTCACTCATGTATTGTGCTTTCAAACTCTTCTTTTCTCTTAATATGTATTTCTCCATACTACTTTGGGTAGTCTGAAGTCTCTATAATGCTCTTCTGTTAAGTGTTCAAATCTCATATCCATAAGTAAGAACTGGTAAAACACATTTACTAAAAACATTCTTTTCAAACACAAACATATTTCATTTTAATATTAAGTTATTTCTACCAAGAACACTTTAACCAAGATTAATTTCAACCCATTATGTTTTAATCTGTAGTAATATGATCAAGGTATTTATAGTTGTTAACTTCAAAGTCATCATTATCAATCTTTAGTTTCATATTTTGAGAAATACCATTGAACATTACTTTAGTCTTTTTAACATTTATATTTATTTCTACATTTTTACTTTCATCTGATAACTCTTGCAATATTTTCTGAAGCCATGAAGAACTATTTTCAAAAACTACTATGTCATTTGCGAAATCTAATTGACTTAAATAATCTCCATTTACTTTTATTTCTTTAGCTTCCCATTTTAATCCACAGTATATTTCTATCTTATACCCTTCTCCATGTTAATATTCTGAATATCATTATGTAATCTAATTATTCTTTAGAATATGACAATATCCTTGGTCAATACCTTGATGATCCAATGCTTTAATCACTGAAGAAATGTTTATAGAATCAAATGCTTTTTCATAATCTACAAATCCAAAGCATAGTGCCAACTTATATTCATTGGTACCTTCTATAATTTCTCTCAATACTTGGATAGGATACACTATACTAAAGTCACTTTTAAATCCAACTTGTTCTTTTGGTGGGTTGAAATCCAAAGTTCTCTATTGATGCATTGTGATTATCTTGGTAAAAATTTGTATAAAACTTAAATGACTGATAGGTCTGTAATTTCTAATATCTTCTTTATCATTTTTTAAATATTAATATTAATACTTATTCTTCCAATCCTGTGGTACATCTTTGTCATTTAGACATCTGATATATAACTTTGCCAAAAAAAATTTATTTCTTCATGTGCTTCTTTTAAGATTTTAGGCATAATTCCATCATTACCTAATATATAAACATTAACAATATTTATTGGAACATTGTCACATTTTTTGAGCTCTACTATAAAAATAATTAAATCGGAAATCAATTAAAAACTGGAACATCAACTTGAACACATGTCATCCTGCACTAATATATTATTTATCTGATGTCTATAAATTAAAAGTGAAACTACTTTTAGTTTTAAAAATTTGATAGATGAAACAATAATATTCTATATGTGTGAAATCAAAGGACTATAAATAAACTTTCTCATAAGTAATAATTTGAAGATTTTAATTGATGTATAGCATTTAATAAGATATTTTTCATATTTTTTTAGTTTGAGTTTAGCTATAATGTAACTAAGCTCACCCTATTTATTAAAAATTAGAAAATAAGTTCAAGTGTTCACTTTTAATTTATTTGGGAAACAGACAAATATATTATTGTACTTAATTGCTATGTGTTCAAGTTGTAAACTTAAATTTTTAATTTGTTCTTAATTCTACCATAACAAAACTCAATTTAAAATATACATAAATTATCTCATTAAATAATTTCAATTTTAACATTTAAAAATCCATAAATTTTGTTTTATCATTTTATATGCTCTTTATGAGAGAGTTTAAGTGTGAAAAAGTTTTGCAAAACCTTAATATATCTATAATCTGTTTTGCAGTAAACCTTTATGCATGATACTATTATTTTGATTTATAATTGATTATTTATTATAATGGACTTTTAAAAAAATCAAAAATTTTTGTTGGTGGTCATTTTGCAAGACTGAAACACCATAGGATATACTCTATTAATGCTATGACATGCAAAAGCAAACAGTAACATTCATTCTGAAAATGTACAGCATAGAGTTTAGTCATGATGCACATTTCAGTATACAATATTATAGTACCATGTACAATATTTTGATTATAATCTTAAAATATGATTATTTCATTTTCATCCAGTATTCTTGCAAGGCAGTCAGTATTTCATTAATGATATATCCAAAAAAAAAGATTTTCATTGTTAATAACTACAAAAGCAAAAAAGATTGTATCATTTAGTGTAATAAATAAGTAAAATCGGATTTTGATTATGTACAATAATCAAATGTATTAATATTAAATTTTAAAATATTTACATTAGTTTAAAATCTGTACAATTATTTATTTTTATAAATTTAAATTAAGAATAGGTTGTTTGCTGCAGAAATAATGTTGATTATCATTATTGTAAATTTTAGTTAAGTAATTTTTATTTTGAAAAAAAAGTATTTCATGCATCATAAATTAATAACTAACTTACTAATTATAATTTTAAAATATTTATTTGCCTAATTTCAAATCAGAATATTACAATTTGTTCAGGATTATCCAAACCAATGACAACATCATAGTGAATGCATACCAATAAAGTTTTGAAAAAAAAATCTCTTTCAGCATAAAACTAAAAATAAATTTTAATCATATACAATGTACTATTATTGTTATAATTAATAATAATTTGTATATAATACCTAAAATATTCAGTCAATTAATTTTGAATTAAAACTTTTCAACCAAATTAAAACTGATATCATTGTAAATCTAAAATATTGTCACTAAAAATGGGAAGGGATGGATTTCATGATTGTTCAAATAATAATCACTTATATTTGCTGAAAAGTTAATAAATCTATGTTAAAAATAACACTCTACTTCATCAATTTTAATTATTCTCATAGAACCAGGGGGAAAAAGTAAATTTCATTTGGCATAAAACTAAAAATAAATTTTGGTCTATTCTAATAATATTTAATTTTAAATTATGTATAACTTAAATATTAGCTAATATATTCAGTCAATAAATTTTGTATTAAATATTTATAAATGCTAATTTCAGTCATTAATTGGTAAAAAAAAAGTGAGAATAATTTTATGAATTAGTTAATTAAGAGTAAAATGCAATACAAATATATTAAGGAAGATTCATTTCTTTAATTTTTATTTAAATAACCCATAACTCTGCCATAATAATGTTCTGCACTATTTGAAAAATTTCTAAATTATTTTGAGAAAATGCTATTGTTTAATAAAATGTGACATATCATGCCAGATAAATGTCACAATTAGCATATTTATATATAAAGTGCCATTTATTTAGATTAATCCATCTTCTATGATTTTTAGCCTCCCTTCTCCACATCACTGTTGTGCACTTTCTTATTTTATTTATCCATCTCACATGTGGTCTCTTTCTGGGTCTTTCATAATCTCTTGAAATCCAGATTAAGATTTCATTTGTCCATCCATTATCATATCTTCTAGCAATATATCATCATCATTGTTGATAATGGTTGATGATGATGATTTAGATCTGCATGCATATTGATTATAATTTGCAAATGCAGAATGCATTAGATACATGTTTTTATTTTTTCATAAACAAAATTTTTACTTATTTTTAAGACAACTGCAATTAGATTTTGGAAATGTATAGTAATATAATTTGGCTACTCTTAAAATAATGATAAATAGCAATAACTTTATCGTGAATTAAACATTGCTTTTTTATTTTTAAATAATTTCTCGTAAATAATATATTACATTTTTTTAAAAAATCCTCATGTTTGTGTTTTTTAAAGTAAAATCAGAAACAATTGTGCAGAAGAACTCAAAAAATTGTTAATTGCAGTTTCACTTTTGTTTCTTGGTCCATTTTCATTCATGTGTGCACAGGTAAACACACTTTTTTTTTCTAGCAATATTAAATAATTTTTTACAGATTTTTTTAAAAAAAAGTTTATAGCCACAGACAGCTTTAACTGGAATCATGGTAGCAACATACCAAACACCATGCCATTTCTTCAATCTATGGATCAAGAAGTCATTACAATCTTCAAAATATGGTACCTTTAAAAGGTAAATACAGAATCTTGTTAACATTTTATATAAGAATACTTAAGACAATTTCCATTTCTCTGAAAGAATTTCAATATAAAACCAACTGTGATTTAGAGTCAATGCATAGATTAGGGTGACTAACCATACTCTTAAACTTTTATTTAAGAAAGACTGCTTGTAGTTTATTATAGGTTCCAAAGTTGGAAAAATAATCCACTTCAATCACGTGAAAAATCATATTGTTCTAATCAAGAAAGCAGGATTTACAGTAGGTAAAAATGACAACATCAAAAAACTTTTGGAATCAGACATGGAACAGTTAACAAATAAAGAATTAATACAAACTGAATGAAGTCAGGGAAGACAATGAAGAAAAAAATATTGACAAGTCTGTAGAGAAGAATCTGGACATCAGGAAACTGGAGGAATTTATTTCACATTAAAAGGCCTTAGAGAGCATTTTGAACAAATTTGACCTTGACATAGAATTTAACACCAAAAGCAAAAATGCTTTAAGTCTAATAAGCAGACTTTATAAAATGTTGAATGAGAAAAAACAAAAAAGCATGTTCACAATCTATTCTAAATAATTTCTCCAGAAAATTTCAGCTACCAACATATGCTATATTTTATCCAAAAAATCCAAAATCATCAAAGGATTTAGAAGACAGTGATGGATGGACCTTGGAATGAGGAATTAATAAAAGGACTCAAAAATCTGGATAATGAGGATTGAGGAAACGTTTATAGGCAAAAACAATCTTAAAGTAAATATTTTGTTTTATTTTTACATAGATTTTTTTATTATTATCAAAAACAAACTTTATTAAACCAAAAAATAAATAAATAAATACATAATATTGTATAAAAAAACAATATGCAAATTAAAGTTCTATAGGTAGAAATTGGTCTTCAAATGTCAATAAAATCCCATGTGTTATTAAATAAATCTTGTGATGATATTCTATTGTCTCTTGCTTTTATCATTCTGATTTTTCTAATTATTATCTTCAAAGGATCACATCGAGTTAGCCATAAACTATATATTAAAAAAGTGGCACTTCTAATATCAGCAAAAACTCCTGCTTTAATTGCTTGTATCAATACATGTATCAAAGAGCCTTTATGTTTATAAATAAAGTTAATAAAATATCTGCAAATTTGCAAATAACTGCATTCACCAAAAATGTGTTCAATCATGTCTTCATCTCTGTGACATAAACCACATAGACCATCAATTGAAGGAAATCCATGGTTTCTTGCTAAATAACTACAAGTGGGTAGTGCATTTAAATTTATTTTTATCAGGAAATCAAAATATTTTGGCTCTAGACCCCACCATCTGAACTTTTTCAGCAGATTAAATGTCAAGTTAAGACTTGAATTAATAGGCACTACTGCTTCATTAATGAGATAATAAGCCTCCCAGTATTTAACTTTTTGTGATTTAGATGGATTAGGAATTAGGTTCATTTTTCAATTTCAAATAATAACTCAGCCAACCAGCAATTCATTGTTGGAGGTGGGGTATCAGTAGGATCAACGTCAACTAAATAAAATTCTTGAGGGATAAAATGATTCAGTCTCAAAAAATAAGTTGAAGGCCCACTGGAGTCTAAACACTTTCAGTCAATGCAACCCAAGACCACTTAGTCTTGTAGGTGTGTACATCTTTCTGAGGCTAATTGCTACAGTCCCCCCTTCCATAGTAGCTTAGAACAAATTGAATTGATACCACAAATGAATTTAGCTGTAAATTTAATAAAAGACATGAAATAAGTAATCCTTGGACATAACAACATGTTCAAAAGAGCTGTCTTGGAATAAAGAGACATATATACTTTCTGTAGAGAACCAACTATTCTGTTAGTTACTATGATTGAATTTTGGACCTCTCTCCTCATTGCAAGCTGAGAGAGATTAAAAGCAAATCCAAGAAATTCTGCTATGAAGGGTGAGGGAATGTTTTTTCCAGAGAATAGTCACCATGCTGCTGATTTTTCAAGGTTGAAACTAAGCCCTGAATCTTCCGAAAAAGAGGACATAAGCTTCATGAGATCTGGAATGTACTTACGATAAGGCAGGAATATGGCTATATCATCCATGTATGCAATTAGATGAATTTCTTTATTAATGTAAGGAATGAAGATTCCAGGAATATTTTTCTCTATAGATTTTAAGAAAGAATTAACATATAAAATAAATAAAAGTGCACTTAAAGGAGAGCCCTGAGGAATAGATTTAGTAGAAATGAAAGATTCCGTTAATTTACCATTTAAAGATATAACAATTTTCCTATTAGAAACTATATTAGAAATTATGTTGATTATCCCAGAATTAATATCCATGTCAGCAAGCAACTGAACCAAGTGTGGAATCCTGATAGAATCAAATGCATTATTATACATATATACATATTTTAAATGCATATCTGCATAACACACACATGGTTTTTTAAAATTACTGTACATACTGGATTATAGTAATGCAATATTTATAGTTTAAAGTGTATTTTTTATTTATAAAAAAATCCAAATTCCTCCCCCCCCCCCAAAAAAAAAAATTATAATTATATATTTTTTTTATATGATATTTTTGCTTTAGGATGAGTTATGGGAATTAAATTGTCTGTGCCAACGATATATTTTGATTTTCACACATATGCAGAGTTGATGTCAGATCTCTCTTCTGTAAAAATTTAAAAAAATAAGACAGTAAACCCATTTTTATTTTAGAGGATCAGACAAATAATGGTTACCACTCCAGTTTTTAATTAATCTTGTAATTAATTGCACGATTGCTGAACTTATAATAAAAATGCATATAATATCTCATTAACTACTTTCAATGTTTACACTTATAGGTCGATGAAAATCTTCTGATTACAGGCCCACACTACACAAACAAACATATACATATAAATTCGTATAAAATAATATATAATAAAGAAAAAATCCTGGAAATAAACTCTACAATATTCGAAATATGAATATATATACATAATAGTTACAGATAGTTTTTAGCATGATTGATATTCTGAATAACTAATTACATAATAAACAAAAACTCAGAAATAAATTCTCTACAATATTCAAAATGCCAATATATAAAAGTAAATAACAGCTCTGGATGCCTAAGAGCATAGCCATCATTTTGACTAGCATTTTACAGTTAAAATTTAAAAAAATGTAAACTGTTACCCAGAATATGTTATACTATAAAATGATTGAAACTATTATTTATTTTTATATATTCATATTCCAGAGTTTTATGTTTATTATGTACATATATTAAAGTGAAGATTTTCAGAGTAAAAGTTATGAACATATATTTCAGATTTTCCATGCGTAGTGGCAATAATAGTGGCATGTAATGTATATATAGACAAATCTGAACCCCCCCCCCACACACACATATATATATTATAATTTCTTACATATTTGTAAGATAAATGATTTTAGATTTTAAATGGATTTGAAGAGGCAATTTTTTTATGGCAAAATCTATCTTATTTTATAATGCATAATTATTTTGCAGGAACATGTAAAAAATTCCTCCTATGTTTTTTTTACACACTTTCATAAATATGCAAAAGTTAACATTAATATAGCTGCACTTGGTAAAAAAGTTTAATTGGGCAGATGGATGATTGAAGATATGACATTTAATTATAAATATTGAACTATGGTGGATCCCCTATAAGGCATAGCTTGATATTTTTTATGTATTAATGAAAGGCTAATGATATAAACAATTAATTTGTCAACAATATGTGTGCATTTAGCAATGCTTATAATTAAATATTTGATTCGGAAATTTAGAGGAAAAAATGTTCAATTCCTTGTTGAATAACAAAAAATGCTTTTTTTTCATGTAAACTTTAGGCATTTGATGATTGAAAGTAATGACATTACTTTTATGAACTGAACTTGCATATTGATATTAAATTTGCATATTAATGTTGACTTTTCCCCATTAGATGAAGAAGTCATTAAAAAGAAACTTTGATATATCCACATTCAGTACAATAGCATTATGTAGATTATGTTTTAGTTAGTCACATTGTAAAATCATTAATATTATATATACACTTATAAAGTGTTGGAAATTGAATTGAACATAAATAGTTTTCGAATCTCTTTCATTATAGCAGTCTTTGATTCTAACGTACATTGAAATATTTTTAATTCAAATTTTATACACTCACAGTATCGACATTATCTTCTTTAGATATTTACATTAATGATTATTAGTGATCACTCATTAAGTCAAAGAATATCATATTATATCCTGGACCAACTGAAACATGCTGATTCGTCTAAAAACATAATTTGGGAATCATTTTTGTTTTTGGATGTCTATATTCATATATTTCAACAATGTGTAATAGAATAAAAGTTTTAAGTAACTTTATTTAGTTTTATCTAGACCAAAGTTACTATCAAACACAATCATTCAAACAGAAAAAGTTTAATATAAAATCAAAATATATGAGGACCAGGTACAAATGTTAAATTAATTTCTAAATTTAATAGAACTTTTATAAATAATATATAGTACATTTGAAAAGAATAATCAATCTTAGGGAAAAATATAATCATACTTTTGATCATCATCATCATCATCATAATAATAATAATAATAATAATAACACCACCACCACCACCAACAACAACAACAACAACAGCAACAATAATAATAATAACAATAACAATAATAATAATAATAATAATAATAATAATAATAATAATAATAATAATAATAATAATAATAATAATAATAATAATAATAATAATAATAATAATAATAATAATAATAATAATAATAATAATAATAATAATAATAATAATAATAATAATAATAATAATAATAATAATAATAATAATAATAATAATAATAATAATAATAATAATAATAATAATAGATGATATAGTGATTTATACACTTATGAAATATTAAGAAAGCCAACTATTCTTCCCATATGTGCTGTAAAATTAACACATACTCTCCTGTCAATAAATGATTTAAAGTAGGTGGTCCATCTATGTTTACAACTGATTTTTTAAATAAACCAATCTTTATTGGCAATGCTTGAATTAAGAGCTTAATGTTATTTCTAGCCTGATTTTTAAATTGATATTACTTGTTTAAGTTCAGGTTATTAATCGCAGAGAAGAGAACGTTTTTCATTTATAACAAATTACAGCATTGAACCTGATCTTATTCACATTGAAAGCATAAAAAATATTTTTTACTGTTTATGTTAATTAGCTATTTCACTCTATTTTGGCTTATATCTAAAATTATTTATGTAACAGAATATATACTTAATAATAACAAATAAAATGTTATAAAAACATATTTATAAACAACAAAACATAACACTTATATTAATTATATAAAAAGCCTTTTTCGGCAAATTTATTTTTTGCCCTTTTCAAACATGTCTTCCAAAAATACTACGACTACATATATATAGCGACATCTATGTTAATACATGATAAGTAAAAATATAACAAAAGACAAAAGAATAAAAGAAATATACAATTAGAATAAACAACTCATATATAACAGCTGAGACTGAATTGGACAGCCTATATTATCACATAACTTATACAACTCTACTATAATTCAAATCTCCATTTCGTAAATTGCATTCCAACCAATCATCCACATCAGCTATCTATCCATTCTTTTTTCATCAACCATTTATTATTCATTCCAATAGACGCCTTATATATATTCATACATTTAGTTTTGTTATACATAATATAATTTGTTTCATATAATCTGCGTCTATTAACATCTTTTATATAATTTAAAGCCTTTATACTATCAGTACAATTAATTTTATGTCCAGTTTGCAAATAATGAACATATAATGCTGACTTATCATCTTTCCTATCGATAGCACCATTATGTTCCTTAGCTCTTTCGCTCAATTGCTTTGCTGTCTGTCCATAATAAATCATATTACAAAATTTACAAGTAATTTTATATACCATTCCCCTTTTATATTGTATCTCATCTATTAACCTATAATTAGTTATTAATTTATCTAAATTTCTACTATTGGCCCATCCCACATTAATATTTTCCCCAAATATTTTTCTTTTTTACATAAAATTTTGTATACATTAGGTAAATATGAAATCTTTATCCATTTCTTCCTATCTTTATTATCAATTCTCTTGTTTCTCTTTTTATAATTTCCTATAAAAATACTATTAATATGTCTTATCCCATATCCGCATCTTACATAATCTTGTTTAAATTTTTCTTTTGCAATTTAGCATTATTTTATATTTATTAATTCTTATATTTATCTTTATTACTTCATCTCTTGATCCATGGTTGCCTGAATCGAATTGGTATAAATGTTCTCAATATCATAAATAAAAATTGAATGATAGAGAATTTTAAAATAAAAATAAAAATTTAAACAAGAAATTATGTAAGATGACTGGATATGGGATAAGATATATTAATAGTATTTTTATAGGAAATTATAAAAAGAGAAACAAGAGAATTGATAATAAAGATAGGAAGAAATGGATAAAGATTTCATATTTACCTAATGTATACAAAATTTTATGTAAAAAAGAAAAAATATTTGGGAAAATATTAATGTGGGATGGACTAATAGTAGAAATTTAGATAAATTAATAACTAATTATAGGTTAATAGATGAGATACAATATAAAAGGGGAATGGTATATAAAATTACTTGTAAATTTTGTAATATGATTTATTATGGACAGACAGCAAAGCAATTGAGCGAAAGAGCTAAGGAACATAATGGTGCTATCGATAGGAAAGATGATAAGTCAGCATTATATGTTCATTATTTGCAAACTGGACATAAAATTAATTGTACTGATAGTATAAAGGCTTTAAATTATATAAAAGATGTTAATAGACGCAGATTATATGAAACAAATTATATTATGTATAACAAAACTAAATGTATGAATATATATAAGGCGTCTATTGGAATGAATAATAAATGGTTGATGAAAAAAGAATGGATAGATAGCTGATGTGGATGATTGGTTGGAATGCAATTTACGAAATGGAGATTTGAATTATAGTAGAGTTGTATAAGTTATGTGATAATATAGGCTGTCCAATTCAGTCTCAGCTGTTATATATGAGTTGTTTATTCTAATTGTATATTTCTTTTATTCTTTTGTCTTTTGTTATATTTTTACTTATCATGTATTAACATAGATGTCGCTATATATATGTAGTCGTAGTATTTTTGGAAGACATGTTTGAAAAGGGCAAAAAATAAATTTGCCGAAAAAGGCTTTTTATATAATTAATATAAGTGTTATGTTTTGTTGTTTATAAATATGTTTTTATAACATTTTATTTGATTTCGAAGGATTAGTACAACATAAAAAACGAAAAAAGAAAAAGGTATATTCCGTTTTCTTCCGTTTTCTTCTGTTTTAATAATAACAATAATTTTACTACTCAAGCTGAAAGTAACCAGACTGAAGTAAACTGATAACTGAAATCTAAAATAGTTAGAAAATAGTATCTGCCTCTCTAATAAAAGTAGGAATATATATTGACCATAATTAATATCTTACAATCAAATATTTGATATTAAGTGGAATGTTATTAAAAGATGATAATTAAAACATTCCATTTGTATCTCTGAGCATTGTTGATATCAGCCAATCACAATATTGATGTTAACTATCTAGTAATTATCAATTTCACTTTGATTATACTTAGTAATAACAATACTTTTTCTATTCATGCTGAAAATAAACAGACTAAACTAAACTGATAAGTGAAATTTACAAACAGTAAGAAAATAATATGTGACACTTGAATAAAAGCAGGAATATTATTTAATTATAATTAAATGTCATAATCAAGTATTTGATATTATGTGGAAAGTTATTAAAAATGATGAATTTCTGAGCATTGTTGATATTAGCCAATCACATTACTGATGTGAATTACATAGTAATTATTAATTTCACTCTATTCTTTAATAGAGTAGTATATGGAGGAAAATATGAATCTGATATTAATTTTTTGCATTCATTATAACATCTTTGTTTATTGTTGGATATTGATTTTATTAGAAAATGTACGCTGTCTGAATTTGTTTGTTATAGGATCATTCAATTTATCATATATCAATCCATATACAGATTGTATATAATAGCATAATATATTGGTAGATATTAAAATAAAATAAGAATATTAAGGTAGTTATATTCCAAATACAACACTAAAAATGTTAGATTTATTACTTAAAACCAACTACAACTTGGTTTAAATTTCACTAATTATTCAACACTATAATTGAAATTGGGATTTTAAAACTAATTGCATTATTTATTCATGGATTAAAATAAATTTATTTTGGGGTTAATTATAAAAGAATCCTGATAGTTTCTCTAATAATAGGTATAAAGCTTCATATAAATTATAGGAGTTTGAATAAATAAGTTTAATGACGAAAAAAAAACCATAAGAATAATTGGTCAAATAAAATACAAAGAAGGTACGGTCATTTGATTGGTTATTATCACTTTATATACATTTAATATATTGAAATAAATATTTTTATCTAAAAATAGTAACATAATCTTATGAAATAAATGGATAAAAATAGTAACATTATCTTATGAAATAAATGGATGATGTTGCTTTACATAATAATGATATATTGAATACATGAAGGGTATATACTGATCAAAACTTTGGATGACTTCTCTAATAAGATATTTATCATACAGACATCCTTAAATATAGACAGAAATAAATACATAATGGAATTAAAACAGCTATTTGTATTATTAAAAATAATAAAAACTCAGATCCTGTTATCATATGTGGATTCATATCTTGAGAAGATATCAATATGTTAATTTTAAAACTATTGATTCTTTTAAGCTCATATGGACTCATAAAGTCATATAATTTTTTCAAGATGCTTTTATTCTTCAAATTTATGAGATAAAAAGGTTAAAAATGAATGCAATATGTATCATAGAATGACTTTACTTTACTGCAATAAAAGTGTTTCAGATATTTTTTTGAATAGACTACATCATTTTAACATGATTTTTGTTGCCAAAGTATTTCTAGAAAAGATCATAATTTATGCACTGATTCTATGTTTTTTTAAAGATTGTTGATTCAATGAATCAGTCTGCATCAATGTTTGAAGACAGTTATTGTTTGCATAAGTTTAGTCATAATATTCACATTAAACATAGTCATTTATTGCAGGTAGGGGTAAAGTAATATTAAATGGATTTTCTCAAAATATGAAAATTAAGATTGATTATGATGAGTTAGAAGAAGTTAACAGTTACATACATTTAATATATTGAAATAAATATTAATACAAATGAAAACATAATGGATGAAATTAATCATAGAATTAAACTTGGTTGGAGTGATTTTGATAGAAGTAACTTGATACTAAAATAAAATATGCCTATGTATTTGAAAAGGAAGTTTTTTAATAAATGTGTTTTACCAGTTCTTACTTATGGATCTGAAACTTGAGCACTTAATAGAAGAGCAATACAGAGACTTCAGACCACTCAAAGAAGTATGGAGAGATGCATATTGTTGAGTAACAAGAAGAGATCGAAAATGCAATATATGGGTAAGAAAACATACAGGTGTTACTGACCTCATTGAAAAAATTAAAAGACTGAAGTGGAGTTGGGCTGGACATATTGTTAGAAGAGATGATAATAGATGGACAGTTGAAATCTTAAACTGGATTCCAAGAGATTGTAAAAGACCCAAAAAGAGACTGCATGTGAGATGGATGGATGAAATAAGAAAGTGTGCAGGGGTGATATGGAAAAGAAGCTAAAGATTGGAGAAGATGGATTGAACTTGGAGAGACCTTCATCGTGCAGTGGATTGATAATGGTTGATGATGATAATTTCAGGTGTTAAAACAATTAAAAATTTTGTAATTCTATATTACATTGGATCACTTTTTCTATACAATTGTAATTGTTATAAATGTTTTGAAAGACTGCATAAGCATAAAAGCAAACTCGGTCACACATTTGAGCATACATCAGCTAGCCTTCTATATATAGAAAAGAATAATTCTAAATGCAAGGTAAAGGTGGCTTGGCATATTACCAACAATGTTAACTCCATAAATAAAAAAGAAATCCTGTTCCACCCCTTCTTGAAAAGTGTGCCTTGTAACTTACTGGTATACAATTTATATAAAATTTAAATCATATCTTTTATCCACAATCCTCTTACCCACTAGTCAATGCTATGAGTATGACATCCAAATTAGGTTATTGAAAGCTGCTGAATATACTATAATACAACTTCTTATTGTTAAGCTTTTCATCTGCAATGTTTTCAAGCCGTTATGTTAAATAAAATATTTTGTAACAAATTTTGTATTAGCCTAAACTTTGCTTCCATTTATATGATAATAGTTTTTGGATCAGTTTATAAATAAATTCATTATTTAGTAATGGTAAAAAAATTCAGCTTGAATAGTTATTAGTTTAATAGTGGAAACTCATTGCAATTCTGCCCTGTGTAAATTAAAGTAATACTTGAGTGATGGATTGAGATTATCCAAGAATTTTATGGTTACTAAACATTATATGGTCACCATTCTTCATGCTTACACAATCTGTTTGCACAAAGGCTAAACTCTCCATACAGTAGCACTATCAGTGAAAGCCAGAATAATCAATGGATAAATAAGCATTAGAAATCATTTTTATGTACACACTTTCCTGCATCATCTGAATACTCTGGCTTGCACTGAGTGGTGCTACTGTATGGAAAGTTTAGCACCTGTGTGTGACTTTATGGTTCTTGGATCATTTTCATTCTAGAACATCTAATACTCAAAGTTCTTATGAATTCCTAAGCAATAAACCATTTGATTATTTATTTAATTCAAATACTTTGATAGTGTTATTATGCAGCAATACAGGCCTTAATATCATGTATACAGATCCAATGTGTGGTTGCTGCTTTTAATACATGACAGCATAGGGATATTCAAATTAAAACTTAAACTGTCCATTTATTATCAACTCTTTTAGTAATATCTTCATTCCATTTTTATTTCAGTTTCTTAATAATTTAATGATGCCAGTAATATCAGTTTATTCATTCAATTGTGCATATCATTTTTGATCTCTTTTTTCTAATCCTAGCTTATATCTTTCTCTACTTTATTGAGTGATCTGAAGAATTTGAACTGTTTTTCTATTAAGTGTCCATGTCTTAAATTCATAGGTAAGAATTGTTAAAACACATCTATTAAAGATCTTTCTTTTCAAACACATAGTGAAAAATGCTTTTGCTTTTGAAATACATAAGCAAATATAATTTTAATCTTAAGTTATTTCTAGCAAAGATATTCTATCCAACTTTAATATTTTGATTATTTCATATATTGTTTTCATCTACATTAGCAAACTGACCAAAATATTCAGTATTGGTTAATTTCTTCTAATTCATTATTATCAATCTTTATGTTTTTCTGAAACAATTCATTGATTAGTTCTAAAACATGATCATGTGATGTTTGTTACTTTAGGTCTACTTTGTTATTTTTATGTGATAACTCTTGTAATGTGTCTTGAAATACTAAGACATTATTTAAAACACAATCAAAAATGACTTAAATAATCTGCATTTACTTTAATTTTCTTAGTTTCTCATATTAATTCACAAAATTCATCTTATAAAACTGCTGTAAAAAGTTTTCAATTTCCTTTTAATATTGATTTTCATAGAATCATCATGTAATCTGAATGTTGCTGTCCCATTCTGATATTTTTTGACATATGCTATATATGTGATCTATATCATTATGATCCAATTTTTTAATCACTGCAAAAATCCTTAAAGAGTTAAATGAATCTATGAAGCCAAAACATAATGACAATTCATATATTCATTGCTCTTTTCTATATCATCTCAGTTATTGGGTGTCATATATTGTACTAAAACAATTTTAAAAATCAGCTTGTTCATTTGGTTGGTTAAAATCCAAAGTTTTATATAGACTATAATTCTCTTGATAATGACTTTGAGATAAAAGATTGCTAGGTCTGTAATTTCTAATATATTCTTTATCATTTTTCTTAAATGTCAATTTTATTGTATTTTCCCCAATTATCTGGCACATATTTATTGTTTAGACAGTTGTTATATGGCTTTGTCAAAAACTTGTTTTAAGATGTTAATTATAATTCCATCATTTGCCTTCTTCGTGGATTTAATTGCATATCTCACTTCATTTAAAAAGAATTAGTGTCTCTTGTCAGTTTTACATATATATGTGTGTGAGTTTGCTATTAACTAAAAGGAGACCCTTTGATTCCTCTTGGAGGCCTTAATGGAACCGAGCAGGAAAAATTCTTAATGTCCATTCCATATGTTCTTGTCATTGCAGCTGTTATTACTATGTGATTATTCATATAGTATTCAAACATGGATGGGCTGCTCACCAACATGCATTAGCCAGTGTGGTGAGTTTATTGGCTTTTTACCTCCAAGTTTAAAAATATTTTTTCAATATATACAATCATGACAGCAAAAATAAATCATGGCCCTTATTCCCAGGAGGCTATAAAGTCACCAATGAAGGCAGTGGTTGGTGGCTGAAGGCGGAGGGTGCTAAGAATCCCCTGATTGCGGACTCAGGCTGCCATTTGATGACAACTTTTTATTTATGTACTTACAACTGCAGATCACTTTCAAGTGAAGAAAGATTGCAAGAGGTAGAAGAAGAATTGTCTTATATTAAATGGGACATTATTGGAATTTGTGAAGTTAGAAAAAAAGGTGATGAAACAATTGATTTAAAAAGTGGACATGTACTCTCCTATAAAGGCACAAATATTGGAAATGCAAGTGGAGTAGGATTCATTATAAATAAAAAATGGAAGAATAACATTGTGGAAATTGACAGTGTATCGGAGAAGGTGGCAAGATTAGTTTTACAACTTAATAGCAGATACCAAATGCAGAGAATTCAGGTTTATGTCCCAATAAGTTCTCATAGTGATGAAGTAGTAGAAAATTTTTATATGGATGTACAAAAGGCTTTTGATCAGAGTAAACAGCATTTTAAAATTGTTATGGGAGACTTTAATGCTAGAATTGGTAAACAAATGAAAGATGAAAATGCTGTAGGTAATTTTGGTTATGGTAATAGAAATGAGAGAGGACATAGACTTGTGGAGTTTGCAGAAAAAGAAAAACTTTATATTATGAATTCTTTTTTTGAGAAAAATGTTAAAAGGAAATGGACATGGAAGCATCCAAATGAAGGTACAGCAGAATTGGATTATATTTTGACTAACAGAAAATACATATTTCAAGATTGTAATGTTCTTAATAAATTTAACACAGGAAGTGATCATCGATTAGTAAGATGTAAGATATGTGTTAATGCAAAACTAGAGAGACAAAAATTATTAAGAAAAACAATATTTACAGTTGATATTCCTAATCTTCAGAAACATTCTAATGAATTTAAATTAGAACTTTCAAATCGGTTTCAAGTATTAGTAGATTTTGAACATGATTCAGATTTGAATGAAATTAATATGAAAATAACTGATACACTTTTAAAAACTGCAACAAAGATAGCTGGTAGAAAAAAGCAGCAATTGATCAATAAATTTTCTACTGAGACTAGAGAATTTATGAAGAAAAGAAGGAATATGAAGATATACAAAAATGATGCATTAAAAAGGATTGAATATCTCGAATTTTGCAAAATAGTGCGGAAAAGAGTTGAAAATGATATAAGAAAGTATAATTGTAAACTAGCAAGGAAAGCTGTAGAAGAGAATAAAAGTCTAAAGAGTGTAAAACAACATTTTGGTATTGGTAGGAAATTTATGTCTGTAATAAGACAAAAAGATGGCATTATTACTAAAAAGAGAGATGACATCATGAAATGTGTAGAAGACTTCTATCAAGAATTATATAGTAATAAAGAACAAGTACCTCCTATACCTATTATATCTTCTGAATTGCCCAGAATTTTGAATGAGGAAGTGAGACATGCAATTAAATTTATGAAGAAAGGGAAGGCTCCAGGTAATGATGGAATTATAATTGATATATTAAAAGAAGCAGGTGAAGAAATAGAAATTTTTTTAGCAAAGTTATATTCCAAATGTCTAAATGATAAAGATGTACCAGATGATTGGAAGAATGCAGTATTAATATTAATATTTAAAAAAGGTGATAAAGAAGATATTAGAAATTACAGACCTATCAGTCTTTTATCAGTTTTATACAAAATTTTTACTAAGATAATTACAACTCGTCTACAGAGAACACTGGAATTCCACCAACCAAGAGAACAAGCTGGATTTAAAAGTGGTTTTAGTACAGTAGATCATATCCAGGTATTGAGAGAATTTATAGAAAGGACAAATGAATATAAGTTGCCATTATGCTTAGGATCTGTAACTTATGAAAAGGCATTTGATTCTATAAACATTTCTTCAGTGGTTAAAGCATTGGATCATCAAGGTAGATCCAGGATATTGTCATATTTTAAAGAATATTTATAAAAATGCAACAGCAACAATTAGATTACATTATGATAGTAGGAAAGTCAACATTGAGAAGGGTGTAAGACAGGGTGACTCCATATCTCCAAAACTTTTTCAGCTGTGCTGCAAGAAATATTTTGTGGATTAAAATGGGAAGCTAAAGGAGTGAAAGTAAATGGAGATTATTTAAGTCATTTAGATTTTTCAGATGATGTAGTTGTTTTTGAAAATAATGCTTTAGAGTAACAGGAAATGTTGCAGGAGTTATCAGATGAAAGTAGGAAAATAGGATTAAAGATAAATGCTAAAAAGACTAAAGTTATGTTTAATAGATTTTCTCAAAATATGAAAATAAAGATTGATTATGATGAATTAGAAGAAGTTAACAGTTACAAATACCTTGGTCAGATTATTAATACAGATGGAAACACAATGGATGAAATTAATCATAGAATTAAACTTGGTTGGAGTGCTTTTGGTAGAAATAACTTGATACTAAAAGTAAATATGCCTATGTGTTTGAAAAGGAAGGTTTTTAATAAATGTGTTTTGCCAGTTCTTACTTATGGATCTGAGACTTGGACACTTAATAGAAGAGCAATACAGAGACTCCAGACCACTCAAAGAAGTATGGAGAGATGCATGTTGGGAGTAGCAATAAGAGATCGAAAATGCAATGTATTGGTAAGAGAACAAACAGATGTTACTGATTTCCTTGAAAAAATTAAAAGACTGAAGTGAAGTTGGGCTGGACATATTGCTAGAAGAGATGATAATAGATGGACAGTTGAAATTTTAAACCGGATTCCAAAAGATTGTAAAAGACCCAGAAAGAGACCACAGGTGAGATGGATGGATGAAATAAGAAAGTGTGCAGGGGTGATTTGGAGAAGAGAAGCTAATGATCGGAAAATATGGATTGAACTTGGAGAGACCTTCATCCTACAGTGGATTGATAATGGTTGATGATGATGATGGTGAATAATGTTCAAGGCTAAATGGATTTTATATGTAATCATTAAAAACCAGTCAACATTTAGATAATTCCAATATCAATAACAACCAACAATTTCAAACTATTATCAAGGCAACTTCCTTTTTAACATGTTGCCTTGACAGCAGTTTGAAATTGTCATTTATTGTTAAAAGTAAGTGGCCTTAATAACCGTTTGAAATTGATGATTGTTATTGATATTGTGATTGTCTAAGTATTGATTGTTTTTTAATGATATAT
>JAQFVV010007177.1:67500-139857 GCA_028023455.1 Epiperipatus broadwayi | reverse complement strand
ATATAACGTTATATCAACTTTAATATTCAACAAAGAACTTGATCTGATGGGTTATCCAACCACCAACTAAAATTACAGCAAACTATGTTCCTATGAAAATACAAAATAAATATTTAAGAGAATTTAAGCACATGAGGTAAATACAGCTCTTTGGCTAATAAATCTAACATCAACTACCAAACTCTAATATCATACTATTGGTGTGGAGACTTTTCCTCATCACCAAAACAAGGGAGAATATCACTTAACTTCATGACATATCATCTTACAACATATACATACACAATCTAAAATATGCTCTACTCATGGCCAATATTATATATATATATATATATATATATATATATATATATATATATATATATATATATATACATATATATAGGAGAGAGTTATCCATCCCAACAAACATAGAATGTATCTGGCATACTTTCTTTCTCATAACTAATCCATACATTTCCATATTATACATTGGCAGATAAACACACATATAGGATCTATTACTGGATTTAATCAATTCTTTTGGAATACAACACTATCTGAAATTTATATAAAAAAGCAATCACAAAAGCTGAATATTTATTAATTAAATGAAATATTGCATAAAATAAACATGCATATGCATAAATGAGAGTGAAAAATAATTACAAATTATTTAATATGCCAATATTATAGTTGTAAAGGATAAACTGAGGAATAAATCTTTTAGCTTATAACAGACTGTTAGCTGTTTTATACTTTAAATAGCGATAATTATTATGGACAAGATTTTATTATTTTCAGACAATATATATTTTCTATGTTTTAGCTACACTTAAAAATCAAAATTCTCATTTCAGTATAAAAGAAAAAATCCATAAAATAAATCCCTCTCTTTAATAAAATACCTAAAAAAATGTAACATGTTAAAAAAAATCATATTTAAATAAAATACTATCAATTTACCAGCATATTCAGAATTTGTGAATAAGCTACTCTGTGACGTTGTAGAATCTCATAAAAATATAATCATTAAATAAGCAAACATATAATAGCAAATAAATCTGTCTAGCTGTCTATAATTTCACTCTCTACAAAGTTCCTTTCCAAAGGTTTTCTCAATAACTCAGACACAGCAGAAAGATATTCCAAACAAATGCGTGTTAGTAAGGATATGAAACATGAAGAACAAATTATTTCTAGGATGAACATTTTATTTGATGAAAACTCTAATGTTCTTAGCAAAAGCTAACAGAGTTAACTTATATAACGCATATAATAATGAATATTTATGGTAATAGAGATATGAAAAGATAGTTTCAGCTCCGAATTGATTTAATCCTTTCTTACATTTAAGCAATTTTAATATTATTTAATTCAACAACATTTTAATATGTTTCCTAAAAGAAAATATTTGTTTCCATAAATTTATAAGTTAGCATACATGTACTTAACTTTTTTAATCAGTTGCTAATAATTATCCATATAAAATGTATGCTGCATTAAACATTAAGATTTTCGCTTTCTAATATATCCATACATCGAAGAGAGCGGAAATATATGATATTACAGTCCTTCAATTTGATTTAAGCATACTGCATTTAATAAATATTAGCCATAAATTATTCCAGGTAAGTCTTATATTTATTTCTTCAATAAAACATTATTATTCTTATAAGCATCAGTATGAGATAAAGTCATCATTCCATAGTAATTTTAAATATATATGTAGTGCAATAAGTACATACATCCTTTAATTTCAACTAACTTTCATATAAATAGAATATAAATTAAGCTGAGGAGTTTAAAGCAAATCTTGTTAAACAGTCCTGCATAGGATCCCATGAGATATAATAACTTCCACAAGTTTATTAATAGTTTATAGAGTTCATGCACTTTAACTCTTCTTAATAATAATAAATATGAATAAATAAAGCAGCACAAATTTAATAATACATAAATACATTTTTAGAATGAAAATAAATATGAGAGTGTTAATTTAAACGTTCCAACTGAGCAAGGAAAATGAATAGATATACTTTTTATTTTATATTTTAGCCAGTCATTCTTGTCTAAATTTCTGATGTCTGAAATTCCTATAATAAGCTTCATGAAAGGCTAATGTTTTAAAATTTTTACTTGAAGTTTTGCACTGTCTTATCTCCTGGAAGAGGTAGAACCGATAGAAGCATAGATGAACAAGTCAAAGTTGAAATCACAATGACAATAAACAATTTTTTTATTACTAGCTATCAGTTAAATATACTCTCCCACCAATCAAGAGGTCATTTCACCCTCCAAAGGTCAACTCCACCCTTTGACTCAGTAATGAAGTAGAGATATTCAGAAATCTTTTCTTGAAAAAAATCATTTGACCTTCAACATTAAATCAAATCAAATAAGATAAAAAATAAAAATAGAACAATTTTTTTACAATCTTGAAACAAATGAATATTAATTAACTATTAAATAAATGGTTGATCATATTATTTGGTTTTGATTAAAATAATTCACCAATCCAGATATCCACTAATTACTAAAAATACACTTGCAAAATGTATAAAGATTTGACTTTAATTTAAATGTTTTATTACAAATGTAATATTATTTACTGTAATTAAAATATGAAAATGAAATAAAATTATACAGACATATCTACTATACACATGTGCGCTATATGAATGTTAAGTTATCCTGACTAAATATAGCTGATATGGCTATGGAGTTAAACATATTTCATATTGCACATGGATGGGTGTCAATGAATAATAGATCAGAAAACCATTCAAACAAATACCCAAAACACTATTCTATAAATAAATAAAACGACTTAGCATCAATCTTCTTGCATATCCAACAATTCCTCTTATAATCTCTACCATTTCCTTGCATCAAATAAATCATTAAATACAATAATATTGATAAATACTTATAAAATTACCAATCCAAATGCATAAGCAACTCATATGTAAGGTTTTAGAGCATTAATAGAAAAAAGAAATTTTCAAAATTTCAAGGCTATTTCATTTTTTTAGCTAAATACCAGTTATTCACTATTTATACAATACGATTTAATTGCTTGTTCCCATTCAGGAGAGTCACAATATATATAAAATATATATATATATATATATATATATATATATATATATATATATATATATATATATATATATATATATATCAATAACCTCTCCCCATCACCTCTCTTCAACTTTACTAACAACAAATTCCTGGGGAGCACCAATTCCATTGATCATAGAATAAACTACTAATCTGATCTCACTTTAAAATCATTAATGAGGCTCTTAAAAGATGTTCTACCTTAGCCTCGCTCACTTTGGGGCTACAGAGGTCTATAAGGTATAAAATGTATATTAGTTATGGGAGGAAACCTTATGATTAATATGAATAAAGCATCTATTAAGTTCTGAAATAAATAAAGAATTAAAATTGGGGGGGAAGTTGTATCATTTAAATTGACAAGTTATTGTCTATGTCTCATCTCTTCCCATCATCCACATGCATTGAACAACATCTACTGTGTTGGAAAATTAAATTAATAAATAAAGAGGTAATGCTGATCAACTATACTGCATGGTAACTTAGAGTTAAATATAAAATAAAATATAACATTACTTAACTTTTTAATTGTACAGTAATTTAAACTAGTTACTGAATTAATGTCTACTTTAAATAATAAGTGAATATATCAGGGAATTAATTTATTTTATGGCTTAATTTTAAATCTATACTTCTCAATAACTACTAATAACTATTGTAAAAGTAATGACACAAATGAATCAATATCCTAACAAAATAATGGTAGTTAGATAATAAAAAATAGGGTATGTTTTGATTTCAATTCATCATCTAAATATGAACTGAATGATAAAATGTTCAGAGAATCACTAAATAATCAACACTTCATGCAGTTTCTGGATCAAGAAAAGCAACATCATCAGTTTTGGACATGTTCATCACTAAATTATGAAATAGTGCAATCATACCATCTTAGATATGTAAATGTGTGTGCCTGTGTGGAAATATGAAATATGAATACATGTCAAAGAAGAATTCTGAACACAACTTTAAATAAATAAAACATTTATTTACAAGATAATCTAAACAAACATTTGGTTTTATAATTTACACATATACTTGTTTTAGATATTTCTAACATTAATGGTTAAATGGTCTGCATAAGAGCAAATAACATAAAGATAACCTTCTATATTTTATTTTAACATATGCCAGCTATCAGTACATACTGATAAACTTATGGAAGAAACAATATAATTCCAGTATTAAAATAATAACACAAACTAAACTTCTTGATATTTTCCTTGCAGAATTGGCTCAAGCTATCAGCCAATACTCAAAATCATATCACACAGAAACATTATAATGCTACACTAAGACAATTAAATATAAAATTATTCTATATTTGATATTTTATTTTCAATATGCTCAAGCTATCAATCACTTCTTATATGCTCATGAAAAATAAAACTCTGTTAAAAACTAGCATTAAAATTATAAAGTAAAACTAAAGTTCTTGGCATTTTGCTTCGAATGCACATCAAATAAATGAGAGCGGTTTAAATCTAAGAGTAAGAGTAAAAAAATAAGAGTAAGAAATCAAACTATACTTTATAAATTAAATGAATAATTCTATTAATTAGCTACATTTTGTCTTCTCTTGCTTGCTCATTCAAATGAGGATGGAACATTATGATAGTTGATGGTATAAAATCTAAATATTTAATATAATATGATTTGAACAATAGTTAAAAGTTACACATTAATGATGGATTTCTTCATACCTTCTAAATTAATAATTTATGCATGTGTCTGAATTATGCTATCTGTCATAAAATAATTAATATTACTAAATCCGATCGGTTTACTTATGAAATTGGGATAAATATCATAATACAGATGATGGCATTGGTCAACCAAACTTTGATACTAATTCTACATCAACTGTTCTGTGAGAAAAATCAAGTCTACCTTTATTTTTTATTTTTTAACAACAAATTATCTTACACTTGTCTATGAATAAAAGATGAAAAACATCCCATAGAGCACATGAGGGATAATAGACTTTCATAAGTCTAATCATTTAAATAACAATATACAGTAGCTCCCAAGTCGAACTTCTGAGACTTAAAACAAACTGATGTGGACATGGTCTACTAACAACTACTTCAACAAATTAAGGGAGAGCTTTCTCAATCCCAGACAATATACTATAAAATCTACTCATGTCAAATACTTAAATAGAAAGGGAGAGCTTATCACAATCCCAGACAATATACTATATAACATAAATAACTTCCTTCTGCATATCCACTAAGTACATTTCAATCTAAGCATAATAAAGAAATAATAAATTCACACTTAAATAAATCTTTAACTTTCAACTTCTCTTGGTACATTTTCATTGTCCAAAACCAATGGGCATTAAATTATTTTTACTTTCAATTCAAACATTATTATAGCTGGATTCAATAATATACACGCATATATAAGCAAATAATGCACAAACAATTTTAAATCCCAGTGGATAAAGAACTACTTTAATGATAACAATCAATAAATTGTAAAGGTAATAATGAATAATTCTTTCATTTCTGACAAGTATGATATTTTAACTTGGATATATACTAATTATTATTAAATAAGCAAGACAAAATAATTCTTTAGTGCGAATTGAAATAAAAGTTTGGTTTAGGATAAACAGCAAATCTTTAAATTCTGAGTAAAACAATTATTAAAAAATAATTATTTTATAACTTCTTGAAAACGTAGTGATAAACAATAAATTTTATATAATGAGCACTTTTCAAAAACAAGCTGTTCAACCCTCAACAATGAATGTATATTTCTATTGCTGACATGCACATATAGAAGTATAAGCACACAATAAAACTATATTACATTCAAAGATCAGCCTTTCAAGCTAATTGTGCATGCGTCTTTTGAGAGTGTTAAATAATAAATGAATACTTCCCTCTACAATACAAGATATAGTATTTATGCAGGAATAAAAGGAATCCTCTTATTCCTACGACTCAAATTCTTTTATATGAGCAAATCTGAAGTACTGTTGAGGAAAGCATGAAAGTAGAATTCTCACTTTAAATTACAATTTACGATGTTTGAATGAATGACGTCTGTGAAATTGTCTAGAATTTAATGAATGTCACTCTAACCGAAACTTAATTATAAGTAAATAAGCATTTATTTTTATATGATGCTATGTGTATAATTGTATTACATTCAAAGATCAGCCTTTCAAGCTAATTGTGCATGCTTCTTTTGAGAGTGTTAAATAATAAATGAATACTTCCCTCTACAATACAAGATATAGTATTTATGCAGGAGACACATGCACAATTAGCTTAAAAGGCTGATCTTTGAATGTAATACAATTGTACACATAGCATCATATAAAAATAAATGCGTATTTACTTATAATTAAGTTTCAGTTAAAGTGACGTTCAGTAAATTCTAGACAATTTCACCGACATCATTCATTCAAACATTGTAAATAGTAATTTAAAGTGAGAATTCTGCTCTCATGCTTTCCTCAACAGTACTTCAGATTTGCTCATGTAAAATAATTTGAGTTGTAGGAATAAGAGGATTCTTTTTATTCCTGCATAAATACTATATCTTGTATTGTAGAGGGAAGTATTCATTTATTATTTAACACTCTCAAAAGATGCATGCACAATTAGCTTGAAAGGCTGATCTTTGAATGTAATACAATTGTACACATAGTGTCATATAAAAATAACTGCTTATTTACTTATAATAAAACTATAATAAAATAATACTAATTACCTAGTATAAAATGTTTCCATATTATACTTTGTGAGACGTTCTTGGTAAGAAACAAAATAATAATAATAACAATAATAATAAAAATAAAATCATAAGACAAATTTTTACATTAATCTATCTATTAAATGCTAACAAAATAATAATAGTTCATTCATAGTCTGTAAATGACATATCTTAGTCATATACTAAATGATGATGATCATGAATATCAACATTATGGACAAATACATAATTTCCTGCAGGAAGATAAATAATATTAATTTGGATCCAATTTAGCAGCATTCAAAGTTTTTAGCATTAGCTAATAAAACTGCTGGCAATATTACATATGAGAATTTTTTATTATGGCAATAAATATCTACTATGATGTAAATAGAGCAATACTTTATTACTTAATTTATTAGATATGTTCAAGCATTTGTTCTGAGTTTTTAAAAGTCATTCACAAAGCACTTATCTAATCAGTTTATAAAATACAACTAAGTTCATGTAAGTTTGTTGATAACATATTTTAATAAGGAAATTCAACTGCAAATGAGGAGAACAATAAATAAAAACCCATTTATTCCACAATATTGAGAGATAAGTTAAGAATTAATCCATTAAATTATACATTACACATTTGTTCTTATTTTTAGATACAAATAGTTAGGTAAATGTTTTAATAATAATAATAATAATAATAATAATAATAATAATAATAATAATAATAATAATAATAATAATAATAATAATAATAATAATAATAATAATAATAATAATAATAATAATAATAATAATAATAAAGCAGGTTAGAATAAATTATCCACACACATCTTTCCATTTAAACTTCATCTCTTTATAGTTAGCAAAAATTACTAATAAAGAGTCTCTGATGTGTCCATTGAACAAGCTCAACAAATTTTTTCCAATATGACAATGTCCATCCATTACAGTTATTTCTTTAATGTTAGAATTAAGATTTAATGTAAAATAGTTTTGAAATATGAATATGCATTTCCATTACTTCTTTAATATTAGACATTAAACTTAAAGAGTTTATAACATAGGCACACATAAGCATTTATAATGATGATTTTAGAATTACAGTCATTTTATGTTTCAATGTTCAAAAAAACTAATAATAGTTTTTCACTTTTAAACTTGGGTCCTGGAAGAATCATCTTGTAAAAACAAAATTGTACTAATAAAAACTTTTATTGGGAGAGAAATTATGAAATCAGAATGCAAAGTGAAGTTCAGTGAAGTTAAATGAAGTCCCCTTTTTGTAAAAAGTTTTCCCCTTTTTATATTTCCAGACTATTACCCAAGCATCTGTTCTTCCAATAATCCAAGATCATTTGAAAGTTCAAAGGTCTCTAGAAAAAGAATTGTTCCACCCATTGCACTGAAATTTAGTTAGCAGAAGAATATTCAAAAAACTTTTTTGCCTTGAAAAAGAAAGGAAAAAATCATTTTATCTTTTAAAAGAAAATATTAAATTGAACTAATTATAAAATGTTCTGTATTCCCAAAGTAACAAAATAAAACTAATGATAATTATTTTAGCAAATAAAATAGTTAATAGTATATTTGTTGTTTAATATTCCACTAGTCCATTGATCCATTAATTCATTTAAAATGTAATTAAGCTAGTTATTCAAACTGTTGGTTATGAAATCAAATATTTTACTATTGAGACATGAAATGAAGCTGAAATATGGCACAAGCATACATGAACATTCACAATTACTACGCCACAGGTACTAAACTGATCTGACTGAAATTAAAGTTTCTATGATGATGAGTCAAACTTATAGTACTATTTACACTATAGATTAGAATATTATAAGCAAATAATCCAGATAATTATCTAAAAAAATATCAATACTGTTCTGCCGACAAATAAAACAAATTGGAATCAACTTAAACTAAACTAACAACTTAGGTGACAAGCCACCCCCTTCCTATCATTAATTATTCACTAATGAAAAATATTGAACATCTCAAAATTTTCAAACCATATTTATAAGTGCTTTTAGGCATAGTTTTGGGTCATTAATAAAAAAAAATTTTAATTTCAGGTTATTTCATTTTTTTATTAAGATGCTATAAGCTATTATTGAAACAGTGCTACATAATTACAATCAATATTTCCGGTGCCAATCCAGAAAGTTACAATATATATATATATATATATATATATATATATAATCACAGATGTAGCTTTACCAATAGTTCATCAAGCTTTGTTTACAAAAAATGCTGAGAGAATTGAAATTTCAATATCTCTTTCAAATTGTCCCCACCTTTAAACCATGGTTTCAAGCTAATTGGCTTTCATCATTAAAGGGTAGGGGGACTAGAAACTAGATCTAAAACCCCAACTCTACTGAACAGCACATATGTAAACTGTTCCTATCAGCTTGAAAGCACAATTTTTTTAGATACATAAATATCTTAAAATCCAGCTAAACAAACTAGATAGCTATATGAGTCTGAAATCAGTTCAGTTACTCCACATAGTAGAAAGGTTCTGCAATCTATATCATTGCTAAAACCTTCAAAGGTACATTTATGATAAACAAAAACAAGTGAAAAAAATTTTAACCTGCCTATAGCTTGCATTTTATGATCACAGATAGAGCTTTACCAATAGCTCATCAAGCTTTGTTTACAAAAAATGCTGAGAGAGAATCGAAATTTGTATATATATAAACAAAAAAAATTCAGAGAGAGCAGAAAACACAATGAAGAAAAAGATTCTGACATTCAACAAAATTTTTATTTCATGAATCCCAAAGGAAATGAGAAGAAAGAAAAAAATGAAACAAAATTTTTCATCATCATTCATTTTCTCTATTCCCATTGCAGGGTCAATCTCTGGAGTAAAGCCACACTTGGGATGCCAGATTATACAAAAAACTGTGATGGTATGAAAAGTAGATTGCTTTAACCTAACCTGGGGATGTGGGTATAAGAGTTCAACCCTAGCCCACACCTTCAGATCTCTACTAAATGACTCATTCCCCAAAACTTACTAGAATTTACTCTTAATGTATGCTCAGTGGTCAGGGAGACATGAAATCCCAAAAGGGAATTTTAAAATATAAAATCCAGGTTTAAGCTATATAATGACACAGACAATTAATATATTGATATGATTATTGAATAAATATTTATTATTTACATTAATAAAAGAAATGACAATTCAAAAAATGAATTTTTAAAATTGTTGCAAGTTATTTTTCTTCCAGCATTAAACAGAGTTATATAGAAATACATTAACAAGATCCAAATAATGTATGTATACAATTGTTTTTTAACTATAAAACAATACTATGCATACCCAACAACTGGGTGCTTTCCTTTGAAAGAGAGAGACAGAAAAATATAACTCGAAGATGAAATTACAAACAACCGATAATTTGTTAGATTAGTTAAATAGAATTGAGGCCATGTTTAAATATAGCCAGAATTTAAATGATAAAAATAAAGATAAACACCCAATGGACATTTTTCAGATTTATTAAGTAATATTTTGATCATATAAAAGCAAGGATTTAATCCATAATGGAAAATAAACTATCGTGGTCCTTGGAGATTCAATTAGTGAGTTTTGGAAATAAGTCTTGGGCATGATGACTTCATTCAAGACTAGCTTTAGGCTGGATAACATTCCAGGTCTAAAAACAGAGAAATGGAACTCATTCATCAAAACATGATCTGAGTTCAGTACTGGAGTATATGTGCTTGTGTCCAGTAATACTACTCAAAGATTTAGTGATCCATTTTATCAACAATGGTAATCCCAGAAAGCTCATGAAGTAATGATGGCAGGTACAAGGAAGAATTTCTGAGATACTCATGAATCACTGAATAGCACAAATATAACATTAAATGTGGTTAAACAACCATTAAACTTTAAAACCTTAATTAAATATATATATATATAATTTTAACGGTAAATATAATATTATAGTTTAAATTCTTTTGTAACACTTTCAATTACGTGCTAATCCTCATCAGTTTAACTGAATTCAGTTAAAGCTGACAAAGATTATCATGTAATTGAAAGTGCTACAAAAGAATTTAAACTATAATATTGTATTTAAATTCAGTTAAAGCTGATGAGGATTATGATGTAATTGAAAGTGCTACAAAGGAGTTTAAACTATAATATTGTATTTACCGTTAAAAAAAATTTATTTTATTTTTATATATAATATTTTATAATGGGAATCATATTTTACATTTATTATATATATATGTATATATATATATATATATATATATATATATATATATATATATATATATATATATATATATATATATATATATATATATATATATATTACAATAAAAATAATAATAATAATAATGGTAAAAAAAAACAATTATAAACAATTCATAAATTCGCAGAAGTATTTTCAGTTAATTTTTTGAATCTGCCTCAACTGCCATTAACGTTTAAAAAAGAATACAAAGCGGAAGCAAATGTCATCAATTCAAATTTCTCAAATCTCATATTTTAATGTTAGCAGATTGTGTATTTATTAATTGCATTTTATTCCTGTTTATAAAAATTGCCTCTTTAATTTTTCTTTTATTATGCTTTCTCTCTTCATGAAGAATTTTCATATTTTCAAAATCAAATTCAAATTTATATTTACAATGATCAAAAACACTGAAGGAGAAATTAAATCATCATTATTTTTACTTTTTGCATGTTTATATAATAATGCATGCTCCTTCAATCACTTCTCAATAGTGCACCTGGATTCACCTATATATGATAGCATACAATCACAAAAAAATTCATAAAAGACATTACTTTTCTGCTTGACAGGTATGACATCCTTAGAATTATTGACTAATTTATTAATATTGTTTTGGAAAGTAGAATGAAACATTAAATACATTCCTATATATATATATTCTTAAAAAATTTCACCTGTGGATTTGAAATAAATGGAATAGATATCCATTGTTTACTATTAATCTTCATTCCATTTATATTATTATAGGTTTTTTTTTTTAAATTGACACAAAGTATTGTTTATTTGTTCCATTCTTTATCCAAAATCAAGCAATTCATTGACAAATATTTCAATATTTTTCAGTTTATCATTTTGGTAATGACAAAATTTTTATTCTGAAACAAAAAAGATCTAAAACTTGCCAACTTATGCATCATTGGTATTTTTGATTTACAATTTATATACCTTTATTTTTTCAGTGGCTTAATTATTAATTTATAATTTAATATACTGTTATGTCTTGTAATAATTAAATCTAAATATTTAATATTTTTGTCCTGTTCATTTTCAATAGTCCATTTCAAGCCATTTAACTTATTTAATTGTTCTACAAGAAAATTTATAGTATTATCATTTGCACAAACAAAAACATCATACACATATCTTTTGTAAAGTTTAATATCACTAAAAGTACACATATTTAAAATATTATTCTCATATATAGATGAAATAAAATAGCAAACTTATGCAACTACAGGCAGACCCATAGGCCAACCTTTAGACATTTTATAATATTGACCTTCAAAAGATGCCACAATGTTATCATTAAAAAATGTTAAAAAATCAACAATAAACTTTATCATTTATTTACAAATACTTTTACTTTTTAATGCATGTTCAATTGCACAAGTTTATAATTTTGTTTTATCTACATATGAGAATAATATTTTAAATATGTGTACTTTTAGTGATATTAAAATTTACAAAAGATATGTGGATGAAATTTTTGTTTGTGCAAATAATAATACTATAAATTTGCTTATAGAAAAATTAAATAAGTTAAATGGCTTGAAATGGACTATTGAAAATGAACAGGACAAAAATATTAAATATTTAGATTTAATTATTACAAGAGATAACTATATTAAATTATAAATTAATAATTAAGCCACTGCAAAAAAAAGGATATATAAATTGTAAATCAAAATTACCAATGATGCATAAGATGGCAAGGTTTAGATCGTTTTTGTTTTGGAATAAAAAATTATGTCGTTACCAAAATAATAAACTGAAAAATATTGAAATATTTGCCCAGGAATTGCTTGATGTTGGTTATAAAATGGAACAAATAAACAATACTTTGTGTCAATTTAAAAACAAAAAAAACAAATGAAGATTAATAGTAAACTATGGATATCTATTCCATTTATTTCAAATCCACAAGTGAAATTTTAATATTTGAATTTATATATACAACTGTACTGTAGCAACTTTTACATTTAATAAAAATTACAAACACTTAAGCTATATACATTTATATATATATATATATATATATATATATATATATATATATATATATATATATATATATATATATATATATATATATATATATATATATATATATATATATATATATATATATATATATATATATATTAGTAAAACCCAGGTTGACTTAAAGAGTGTATAAAAATATAAAGCGGGATTGGTTTGGATCTTTCTTTTAAAGTACATAAAATATAACTCTTTTATAAATATACTCGCATATGTTTTATTTCTAAGTATAAATTAAAAGTAAATTGCATTATTTTCTAAAGACAATTGCACATTATGCATTTCTCTCTCTAATAATATTGAAGCAATAGAATCTGTAGGCCAGATCCATGCATCACATCTTTCTAGATTACTAGACAAAGATCAAACCTGACCCACACGTGTTACAATGTTTGTAAAGCTTTCCGTCTGCCCAGATATATATATATATATATATATATATATATATATATATATATATATATATATATATATATATATATATATATATATATATATATATATATAAATTACAGACAGAAACTTTTATAAAAATCAATATATAAATTTTTAATATATATTTTTAAGTATTTTATTCTGGAGATTTTCTTTCATGATAAATTTTACTAACATTCCAAAGCGTCAAACAAAAGAAAATCTATTAACAAAATGGTAATGGATTTTCTAATTAAAGTAAAGTTAAAATAGAAAAGATAATTTGAAATATAAATTCTGCAAATCGACATTTAATTAAAAATAGATTTGAAACAATTAAATCATTTGATTTTTCAGGAGAGTGGATCTCAAGAATACAATATAAATATACTATAGATTGGTAATTGTGGTCATTGGAATTCCAACATAGTCAGTTAGCCTGGAGCATATGAAAAAGGGAATTTCCCAAGAATAGTTGAAAAAGGTATATGTAGCCAAAGAGAACAATAGAGGTCAGCCAGTGACAGTTTTTGTCAGTGATTACCTGGGAAATCCACGTCACTCAAAAGTTTAAAAATAATGATAAAAATGTTCCGAAGCATGGTAGCAGAGTAGACAACATCAATCTGCCAATCTCCTGTGTTCTAAATATGATCATCAAAACACCATAATCCAGAAAAACCTTATAAAAATTAACTGCTGAACTGTTGAACTCTCTTATTCAATTTATAGCTAGCTATGCCTGTGTGGAAATTAAGTTTTTATCATGGGATTCAAACCTCCACAAGGACTCATAATAAGTTACATAATATGTTTTCAATTTGTTAATTTCTAGCTGCCTAATTTATTCTTCTAAAGCTCCAGTGACCCAGTAATGTAAATCCTGTTGATTGTAATGTCTTCTGAAAATGTAATCCCCATGACGTAATTTAAATGTAACTTAATATTCTCTAAACTATATTTGCTATTACTTAAAATCTACTGTCTTTGCTATCCTTCTATCAGTATAAAATTATGCCTCGTAATGCTAAGCTTCCTTCTAATTGCGGTTTAGAAAATATTATTAATTACTTAAAATGAATGAATATATGCCAATTTTGTTGCATCTCAACAAAAGCTTTATTTAAATAAATATTTTGCTGCCTATTTCCTGACCAATGTTTCTCGGTAAATAAAACTGAATAGTTTCCTACCTCTAAAAGACAAATACTTAAGAGCAAATTTTGTTTTGTCGAGATGAAACCATTTTATATTATTATGTGTATTTTTTATATTTATATGTACATGGTTTAGTTGTGGCAGGATGCAAGATTCAAGCATGAGATTTTATTTAATTTAATTATTTCATTTTTAAAGAGGGAAAAATAGGGGTTTTATATAATAATATTCACATTAAAAAATAGGAGAGGAATATAATGTCATTTGAAATGTTATTGGATTTTTGTGTTGAAGGAAGAGACATGTCACTCATTGCAAATATTCGTAATAATAATTAATACTTATTTTATTATTGTTGTCTGATTTTGGTCAATCCATATAACATTTGTGTAATCTTTAGCTCAGCACAATTCTATATTTAAAGGCTATTTTTTTTTCCAGTACTCATATTTGACCATGTGGTCATTTTACAGGATATGAAAGCCAAAATGGGAAGAACTGGGGCAAGTGGAGCCTAGCTAGCCTTGACGATTCCCATTCTTTCACCTGCAATATTTTAGGTTTTCCAATGGTGCAGACTCTCTTTCTTTATTTTTTGGCATCATGGGAATGGGGCAGATAAATTGAGTTTATGCTGAATGTTGGGATTTGTTCACTTTCCTTTGTCTGAGCACATCATGGTGGATTGACCATGATCTGATTAATTTATGTATTTTAAATATTGAAATATGTATTTGTGAATATCATGATCCATTTATATTTAAATGTATCATTCTCTCTGACACCAATTCCTATAGTTTGAGTAAATCATTTCTCTCTTAACATAAATTCAATCATGATAAAATTATGTTTAAAATAGCTCTGTTAAATATCCATTCCAATATCCCAGTTTTGGGCGGGCACTTCCATAAATCGCTAATGATAATATTTGTTGGATTGGCATATAAAATATGCCGATCTTTTGCCAGAGGCATAATAAATGACAGAAATGAAAATTTGTGTTAAATACTTTATGAAATCAAATCATAGACATTAGATAAATTATCAAAATGTTTTATTAAATATATATATATATATATATATATATATATATATATATATATATATATATATATATATATATATATATATATATATATATATATGTAAATTTAAGCTACCTGTGGTTCATCTCTATTCCTTCATTCTAAAATTAGTATTTTCTAATTATTATTGTGCTGTCATCTGATGACTCAAGGTCACACACATACCATTTTATATTTAAATAATTAGGTAGTCTAATTAAAATTAATAATTAGAGTTAGAAGTACGAATTTGTAGAGGCTCATGCTCCACTGTTGATGCTAGTGGGTAGGAGTCTGGAAAATATTAATTGCTTGCTTCAAAAATGTTGTTAATTAGTTTTCAAATTTAGAGAGTGGGTAAACAGGGCAGAATCCATAAGTATTTTTTATCTTTAATCTCATGTATGGTTGTTTTTGAGGTACTTTCACCCAGGCTGTGAATCGTGTTGAGTTAACATGCAATTTTGACCAGTACAATATATAGATAAAACTATAACAGTATAAGACCAAAGCCATAAGAGGGAATTGGAAAAAGATTTTATGCAAAGAAGATTTATAATAAAAGTGAAATATTTTCATATTCATTGTAGTGGGTCAAACAAATATAAATTATTTAAACTATTTCTCCATTCCACTTTCTCATATATATATTCCAGGCTATAAGAAAGAAATAATTTTATGTATTTCTTTGCAAAAGTAAATAAAAGTATATAATTATATTGCTTAAAATGATGATCGGTTAAAGTAATGGTTTACATATAGACTGATGAGATTAAGAACTACCATTATACCTGTCAAAAAAAAATCAAAAAATTTAATATAACATATTTATGAAACTTTGAACCACGCACACACACACACACACACATATATATATATATATATAGTAACCTTTATAAAATGTATAATATAATGAGGAAGGGGGTAGATTGGAAGAGAGAAGAGAGAGAGTAAGAGAATAAAAGAAATAAATGTAGGGAGATGATGATACGAAAGATGATGTGAAGAGAAGGATGATGAGAGATATGAGAGATGAGACAAGATGATGTGATGAAGAAAAGAGAGAGGAGATGAAGGGAAATAAAAGATGCATAGAGTAGATGAGAGATAAAGGAAAATTGTGAGGATGGGGGAGATTGGAAAAGATAAGAGAGAGGAGATGAGCAAAAAAGAAATGAAGGAATATGATGATATGAAAGATAATATGATGTGAGGGATGATGAGACAAGATGATGTGATGAAGAGAAGAGGGAGGATATGAAGGGAAATGAAAGATGCATAGAGTAGATGAGCGATGTAGGATGAGACAATTAGATGGGATGGTGCGGTGATGAAGAGATATGATGTGATGAAAGAATGGAGATGAAGGATGATGAGATGAAGGATGAGAGATGATGAGATGAAGATGTGATGAAAAATGTATGATGATGATATGAGATGAAAAGAAATGTATTCTACTATTTAGCATATTAGACTATTTACGACTTAACTCAGTGGGGTTACAATAAAATCAAAGATGGATGATGATACAGAGATATACAATCAGATAGAGACAAAATCTAACACTAATAAAAAACAACTTTTGTGACATGTTCAATAATCTAAGATAAATAATATAAAGTATGTTTTATATCATTATTTAATAGTTATCAGAATTAGCCTCATATCAGATTATATACTCTGAATAAAACAAATGACACTTTGTTGAAGGGCTATTTCATTAAACAATATTAGCAATGATAACAAGAGTAAACAATCTCAAGGGTTTAACTAAACAATTGTGAAAGATAAAGATTTGAAGTTGCCTAATAAATGATTGCATGGATGAATAAATGAGTGAGTGATATCCTGGCTGACCATAGGGTGCAAGCACTACACTGGTAATGACTGCTTCCCCATTATAATATAACCATCTTTTATTAAATCAAAAAAATGTATTAATTTAAAAATTTGATTAAGTAATCAAACTTTAAACTGATTATAGCCAATTATCCAGGACATCAGTCAAGCTGGAAAAAGACAAGGGTGCTTTTTATGTATCTCCATCTGCTCACAGCCAACCTTCTTATAAAATTAAATGCAGGATGGATTTCAATTTAAAATTATACAAGATAATGTGCAGTCTGAAATATAGTAAATAATCTTCCAAATCACAAATAGTCTTCATCTTATATTATATAATCATCAGTCTTAGAAGATAAGAATAGCTTAATTCATTCTTGAAATAAATATTATATTATTAAGTATCTATGGTCATGTTAATGTGATTCAATCAAGGAATCGAAATTATAAACATGGCTTTATCAGTATAACATACTCTGTATACCTTGGATGTAATATAAATAGTAAATATTGTGAATATCATGAACCTTGCGAACATTGTGAACTTTTGGAACTCAAGACAATAGCATATAAAATAAAAATAAAAAACAGAAACTGAATTTTAACTTTTTTAAACAATAGCAAATTTGATTTATTAACAATATAAAATAACAAACATTTACAAAAAATAAGGAAAACATTGCCAAGATATTGCTGTTATCTTTAAATATTTTGACTAACAATATTTTCTTTCATTTCTGCAGTTTACCACTACACTGCAAAATTTTAGTTAAATAAAATAACTAATTGTTCCTCATTTACCCTCTTCAATCTTTATTTTTATAAAAAAAAAAATGAACCAACAAAGAGTGAACAGAGGCTAATTTAATATTTAAAACTATTTAAATATAACCTCTTAAAATATTTAAGATCCTAAAATGCCTTTACTTTTCATTAAAGTAGCATAAGCTTAATAAAACAGAACTTTATTTTACTAGTACATTTTAATACTTCTGTCAAATTTAGCAACCAGAATGAATAAACTAATCTGTTTATATTTAATACAGTAAGCTAAACAAAATTTATGCTAGGACTGGCATATCCAGTGTATATTTTAAAATTATAATTAATTACACTTCTATCACTTTGGATTATAGCTAGTAAGTACTTAAGTAAATTTAAATGCATGGGCCACTCACCAGAGGTCATTTACATACATATTTCAAGAAATTCTTGTCCACATAAAATTACAACACCATTTTTTTTAAAAAAAACTGGAGGACTTACATTTCCCTGGGTGAAAACTCTGGATGAACACATTAATTATATAGTATGTGTGCATTGCATTTTATAGCCATATGCATAACACACTTTGAAATATCAATTACTGTTGGTTAATTTGTGGATGATAAAACTATCATAACAGTACAGTGTAGACATTGATATACCTTTAAGCACTAAAATAGCTAAGCACCGCCTGAGAAAGTCAGTTCTTCAAACAAACATATCTTATCATAACATATATAAAACACATGCATCCTTACCTACTGTGGTGGAAAATAGCATTAATATATGATGAGTGATAGGCCAAAATACATATATGCTCTGCAGAGCTGAACAATTTAGTAAAACTCTGGTGGTTTCCAAAATACCTATCTTTGAGGCCGAAAAGGGGTTTCTGGACCTTGTCACAGTGCATCAAAAAACACGAAAAACACACCAAATACAATATATATATATATATGATAATCATCATGAAAATGAACACTATAACCTCATAGAAAAACAATATAATAAGGATGGAGGACTTTGTCTACTCAATCAAGCATAATAGTAATAATAATCAGTAAGACCTTGCTTTATGAGACCAAGAAATACTAACTAACATCAACAATATACCAACATCACTTCAACTGACTAAAGTCATCTTCAATAATTTTAAAATCACAATATGTATTAATCATTGTCAGAACCAACAATGCAACTTAAGTCAAATGGCCAATAAAAGAACTAATTAAGAATATTAAATGCATATAAAAATTCTAGGTAGAAGTACAATGCACACATAATAGAATATTAAATATTAAACTATAGTGGCTAGTGGATACTAATAATATGGTGAATCAAATGTAAGAAAATTAATTCTCGTGCATATTAAAAAAAAAAAAAAATATTAACGGTTATTATTAATATAGCATTTATGTAAAATAGAATGGAAAACCCTCTGATAACATCTTGGGCTGTTTTACATATAATTGAATAAAGTGCCATAAATTCAAAATAACTAATGATGAGATATGAGAATCGTTATTGGATAAGAATGATTACTTTAACCAAACAAACACTTGTCAAATATATAATAAAAATATTTCCTGGTCGAACATCTACACATCCTGCTAAACCTATTAAGATTAAAACTATGTAAATAAAATTGTCTGGCATATATATTATACCAAACAGTATTATACAAATAGAATACGTTTATAAAGAAAACATTGCATTGAATATCTTCCCTTTCTTTTTTTTAAACAAATAAAACAAACAAAAATAAAAATAATTTTTTAGTTCATAATTTCATCTTTCTCCACACTGGCCATCCATTAAACACATGAATATTATTTATTTGATGAGCCGGTATTCTGCACAGCTCCTTGTCAAAATATATTAACTTTAAACATGGCAAAAATTTCCGAAAGAAGTATACAACAGTTCCTTGAAACTAATTCAGTTCTTCATTCCAAATGTATTATAACTAAGTAAGCAATATATAATAAAACAAACTCATAATAAGCCAGCGAAAATGAAAATAGCAAGTAAAACAAATTATTTAATTGACAAAATCATTTATGGGATCCCATGCATTAGATAACTATACAGCTTTATTTTTTTAATTCTTTTTTTTTAAAGACCGCAATTAAAATATTTTAAGAATTTATCTGCATAGTAACATAATGGCACTTCCAGGTTATTCCTGAACATTTATATTAATAGAATCATTAAATATATATGTCAGTGAAGATACATTCAGCATGTTAATTGTCTTTGGAACAAATCTTACTGACTTTAGATATGGATTTAAACATTAATAACTTTATGCAACTTTACTCGCGAACTATATTTTAAAATTAGAAATGAAAAGAAGAGTTCCAGCAAAGTAAACATTTTAAAACTGTCATTAATATTAAAAGCGTTTTTCTTTTATAAAATATTATTTTCTATGTAATTTCCATATAAAATATTTTACAACACTAAGGTAGGAGCAGGTAATTAATATAACACAATTGTTTTAATTAACAAACAGGCGAAATTAATACAGAGCATATTTAAAAATTTTTAATATATAACTAAGTCTCTATGTATTTTATTTTTTCAGTTTGTACATGTATCCTATCTAGTGGATAACTAAGTAAATATAAACTGGTAAATAGTTCCATATAATAATAGTTCAGCAATAAATATAATAACTGAATATAGTTTTAATTTATTTTAAAGTAGATATTATTCACATAGTTAGTATTGAAGATAAAATTATTAGTGATTATAATAAAATTCCCTCGAAGCATTTTACAAAAGTTTAGAAAGCTAATTGAAAGTCAGATATCAAAGAAATGAGTTACCTATCCTTAGCAGCAGTGCATTGTAGATGGAATGATATTAAGATATGATTTATAATTTGTTTTTTCAAAAAAAATAATAAGATTTTAAAAATAATTAATACTTTTCAAACTTACGCCAGAGAAAATTTTAGAGCAGATTTCAAAAAAATAATTTAAGATCAACCAAAAATAAGATAAAACTTCTCTTTTTATAGTCAATTTTTTCTTCCCCCCCCTCCCATGTTTAAGTTGTCAATTTGTTTTTAATAGCCAATAAACAAAACCTTTTTTTTTTTAAAAAAAATCTGTAACTTTTAAAAATCCAGCTATAAGACAAATCGATCAATAAATGATATCAAATTGCTGTAGATTTTTCAAATATCACGTGATATAACGACCTTAATTTACAAAAACTAATAAAGTTTTTTTTTTATAACATTAATAAAAATAAATATCACATAAAATAAAAATACTGATATAAAATTAAAACCGGTATCATTTATTAACCAATATACCTTAAGAAATTTACATCTCAAAATTTTAAATTAATAATTATTTTATTCATTCACTTTGCTTTTAAGTTAATATTACAACTAATTATTTATTCATGTTCTTCCTTTTTTAAACGAGTTGATACAACTCAAAACAAAACTTTAACTGATTACAAAACATGTTTTATATCTCCATGTATGCAAACACACACACAGGGAAATGATGTATACATTTAAACCTTTAACTTGACTTTTAATTTATCTTTAAATATTTAATTAGAACTTTTAATGATTACAAATAAAATATTTGAGAATTTTACATTAATGAAGCTTTTAACAAGATTATGGCTAACTTACACTAAAAATTAAATTATCATCTGAATGTTTAAAAAATCTTTAAAGACTAACTTTAAATCAATTTCACACTGCTTCTTCTATTGATAATATGCTCAATTATTAGGCTACAAACTTAAAATAAATAAAACAATTTATATCTTATGGCACAATTAATAACATTATCAATTATCATTTTAAATAATAACTAATACTTATTTCAAGAAAAATGTTATATCTCTAATACAACTACAAATATGTGGCTTACTTTGCACATATAATTATATTAACTTGCTACACATAACCACAATATCAATTATTTTATAGCCTATTCGATACTTAACTATTTTTTTCTTTTTTAAAAAAATTAGACGACTATGTAAAAATGGCTAAGCTAGCACAAGCTATGGGGGCAAGTGAGAAATCACTTAGCTATAATATGTATAAAATGTACGCGTATGTTTTTCATTGATTATAATATTATAAAGATTAAAGTGAAAACTAATAATAAAAAAATTGAGTTAAAGTAAGTTGCCAATAACTTTTTGAAATTGTGTACATTTTTATTTAGATAGCCATAGAAACATTCTAGTTCACAGCTATTATTGATGGCTGATTATAATTTCAATTATCTATACCTACAGCTTTTTATCTTACTTTCCATCTTGGTTGTCCATTAATAGCAAAAGGCATTGGTCAGGTAGAATTTGTTTGGCACTCTACATCTTGCTACATCATTCTGGCTCCAGAAAACAGGAAATGGCCAAGAAACAAAGAGAATGAATTTACTCAGCCATTTAATTTACAGCACCCATTTTAAGTTTTTATATATCTCATAAACAGAATGTCAGCAGTTCACGAGCTTATTCAGGTGTAGGATAATATGTTCCTGGTTATGGAATGCACCATACAAAAACCGATCTCATTTATTTTTCCTTTCTTTTTTTTTAATTCAAAAATTTTCCTTATGACAGCTTTCAATCACAGCAGTACATCTTCCACATGTGTTGTGGCCATCTTGCATTCCAATGCCATTGTTTTGATATCTTATATTTTAAAGGAAATCTTTTAATTAATCATTCCTGTATAACTTACAATGTTTTCTATAATGCTTTCTGTGATTCCAGAGATGTATCTTTGTTATCTAAAATTAAAAATCTTTTATATTTATTTTATAAATTTTACTGAATGTATTTTTGCTATTATTGAATGTTTTAAAGTTTCTATTTAATTTAACCTACATTCAATGTGGGTTTGAATTAGGGTCTTTAGTTACACCACAGTGAATGATGAAGCAAGCATATATATGCATAACTTCAATACTAACCAAAATCTCTTAGTAGGCAAACCACCTTCTATTTTACTGACCTTGTCACTGCATTTACTTCTGGCTCATGGAAAAAGTGGGGTAAGAACAAAATATTCAACACATCAAATGCTTTATTAGAAACCCTCAAGCCAATCGATGTGAAAGGGTCATGTGTGAGATAAGCAGATCATTTAGAGTGAATTTATAACAAGACAACAAACAGTGGATTAAAAAGCCTGCCACAGGCAATTCATTATATAGATGTAACAGTAAACGAATCCACAAATATGCCTCAAATTAGGTTACATTATGGGAAACCTGAACCTTTAATAATCAAAACACCATTGCCTGTAATTATAGAAAACATTAGTGTTGAGCATGGCCAAACACTTGACAGAGTCAGTCTCAAAGAGATGGGTGATGAATGCACTCATCATTTTAATGCTGGTCCACATTCTTTCAGAGTCAATGATTTTGTTTTGATTAGAACTCCCCACGTGAGTAATCCCCAATAACATATGTTTAAAACATCTGTATGAAGACCTGTATGAAACTATGATACAGGTGAGAGAGAATGTCTTTCTGGTCTCAACCTCTGATGAAATGAGAGGAACCTATAATGCCAAAGTCTACTACCATATCCAACAAAAAATTGAGACTTCTAAAGAATTTAAAACTATGAGATAATTGAGGTGTTTGGTTTTAAATTTATAAATTAACATATCACCTGTGAACATTGTAATAAATGCCAAAAATTCATGATTTATTTTTTTGTTATTTATTTATAACTGTGGGAGGGTTATGACCCTGCTTTCTTACACATGACCTTTATTAAGTAGTCTATGTACACAATTTGTGTTATTCTACTGTAAAAAATAACATTAATATTATTTAATTTGTAAATGGTGCTATCAAGTTTGTCTACCAATATTTTATTTTAATTTAATTATTATTAATGCAAACCACCTAATATTTTATAAATTGAGGAGTTATTTTGAAAAAAAAATATTACTATAATAGTTAAGCTAATGCAAGCTGAATATGTTTAAAAAAAAACTGATATTTACCTGTGTAGACTATAAGACATAAACATGATAAAATTAATATTGTTATTATAAGCATTTAAAGTCAGTTATTTAAATAGTTTATTTTAAAATGATAGCTTTATTAAAATATTTCTGTGTAATAAATATTTAAGAAAGATAATTTAATTACAGTCAAAAGATATTAAAGTTAGTAAATTAGTTGACATTAAATAAAGTTACTTTAAATATAATACAACTCCTCTTTTATAAGTGTTTGCATGAGAAATTAGAGTGTATACAAGCATTTTTATTTTCCTACTTTTAAATGTTAGAATAATTACTTTTAAATAAAGAATGTTTACATTAAAAGTTAACAAATTCAGGCAAGAAAGGGTTAAACAGATATAATAATTTAAAGTGACTATTATGTAGTCACGCCTTCATTACAACTACTTCAGATTTGCTCATTTATAATCATTTGAGTCGTAAGAGTAAGAGGATTCCTTTTTACTCTTATAAAAATACTATATCATGTGGTTGTTCGAAGGTATTCATTTATTAATAACATTCTCACAGCATGCGCAATTAGCTTAACAGGCTGTCATTCTATTGTAATAATAATACTTCTGATAAATTTAAATATATATATATATAAAAGTTATAATTTTTATTATGTAATAATCACATATAATTATTATGTGGTCTAATTTTATTATTAATGCTAATTTTGTCAAGGCAAATATCATATCCATATGACAAAAAAAAAAAGAAGTAAATTGAGTATTTGATTTAGATTTTTTTATTTGTCAAATATCATATCTACACAGAGTCAATAAATGACATCACTAGGACATCTACAATACAATTATTTGATGCATATCAATCTATTGTGTTGTTTTCTTAATATTACCAATCTGTTTCAAAATAAAGAAAATTGCCAATAATAATAGGAATTGAATTTTGCTTCATACATTTCCAAATTATAATGTAAATTAGAAAAAAAAAGTTTTCAAAGATTGTAATATAGAATTCAATCTTTTATGTTGTTAAATTGATTAAAAATAATATTAAGTAAAACATAAATCAAACTGCTAACATTAAATTGAGCATTCTATTCTATGTGATTGCCATAATAATTAAGTCAGTTAATATAGTAAAGTTAAGGCTAATTTATCAGTATATAATGAACAACATATTATTCAAATAAAGTGTCTCAATATAATTCTCACCTTGATTCTGTTTTCTTTTGTCTTCAAAAATTAGTCAGCATGATTGTTATTCTCAGCTAATTAAGACCGGATATAATGAATCAAATAATAGTTTCAATAATAATTTATTATTTCTAATATATACAGTGATGTGTAATCATACAATTGGGGTTTACATTGTTGTTCTATCTTGTTATTTCCATTTGGGTTCTGATGAATCTATGTTGTCCAATATGGTGTGAACATTAGATCTTTCACATATTTGTTATCTGATTGTTAGCCCCCCCCCCTTTTGCCTTGTTGTTAGTTTGGCATATTGTATAATGTCCAAGTGTCTTCAAATGTTTTCGATGATGCCAGGAGTTGGTCTCTTTTCTGGATTTTAATCATTGTTTTGGAAAAAAAAACTGTTTTATATTAGGTTGTGGGTGTTTGTGGGTGTTCCATGATTAGTTTACAACGTGTAACCCATATGGCATAGTTCAAAAACACTGAGAGACATATTATTGGATAGATTTTAGTATTGATATTATCTTTCAGAGATGAGATCAGTTGGAAATCTATCTTGGTGTTGGAGAGTATGATTTCTCAGATCACTCTGAATCCCATACATTGTGAGAAAAGGTGTTCCAATGTCTCATCACCATTCATGCAAATGCTGCAAGTAGGTCTATGTTGTGACGACATTTGTAAAAGAGGAAGTGATTAGTAGGTAGTCCATTAATGTTGTATTTAATGATGAAGTCTAGGAATTTGGCCTCTAGACTCCATCTTTTAAAGTTGGATACCAGTTTCTGATTATTGTAATAAAATGTGTTGATTATAGGATGTAAGATTGGATGGAGGATTGTGTATGCTTGCCATAATGATATTTTAGAATTGAATGTGGAGTCATTTATTGGGCAGTGCTGTTTGATAAAGCTTGTGTTTTTTTGTGATTCATGTTTGTCTGTCTGGTAGGGGTCGGTCAGTGGGTGTTACCTTTTGAAGGAAAGTTTTTTGGAGGATTGTGTTAAAACCATATGATGCTACCAAGTTGTGTATGACATTGTGGATTTTTTGGTAAATCAATGCCTGAATGGAGTGGAGAGCAAGACCATTTAGCTTTCTTGGTTGCTGAGTGCCTTTGAGGTTGATCGTGACTGATTTACCTTTCCAGAAAAGCCTTGAGCACAAGCCATTTATTTTATGAAGCTCTTGTTGCATTTGATAAACGGAAGAAAGTATGCTATTTTTGGCATCACATTCATGTTAATTAGTGCTACCTTGCCAGGGAGGGAAAGGTAGACTTGTGACAAGGATGTGATGAATTTGTTTGTTGTTTCTAGGATGTTATCCTGAATCTCTTTGGTCATTGCTGTGGTAGATTTGAATATGGAAAATCCAAGATATCTCTGTGGCTTGACAAGGAAGAGGGTGTTAATTTTTCTTCCTGAAACAATTTGCCAGAAGGCAGACTTGCTGGGGTTGAAATGCAGCCTGTATTTCTCAGTATAGCGGCTTAATATTGTTTGTAGCAAAGGAATATGTTTTCTTGATAGTAGGATGATCATTACATCATCCATGTAGGCAAACGTGTTGAATTCTCTGCTTAAATTGGGTATAAAAAGACCTGGTAGATTTTTTTCCAAATCCATCAGGAGAGAATTTATAAATGCAATGAAGCATAAGGCACTGAGGGGGGAACCCTGAGGGAGAGCTTGTGTCAGTTTAAATCCAGAGGTGATGTTACCATCCATAGTGATAAAAATTTCCCTGTTGTATAGTAAATTACTTATGATCTGGACAGAAGCTGCAGGAACATTATACTCGGCCAAAATATTTAAGAGTATATCTATATGTACCAAGTGAAAGGCTGTAGCAATGTCCAGTTGAATAGCTATCGGCCCTGACTTCCGGTGGATTCTGACATAGTCAATGATGGAGATTATGTTGCCCATTGCATGTGCAGTAGAGGATCCCTTCTTGGCATATTGGTTGTTAGATATGTGCTTTAAGACATTTGGTTGGATGAGGTCTTTGATCACAGACTCTACAATTTTAATTAGCAGAGGTGTCATGGAAATAGGTCTGATGTTTGAGAGATCCATAACCTGATTTTTTTATATATAAATGGAAATAGTGCCATTGGATAAAGGTTAGGTATCACTCTATTACCAGTTGCTAGGTAATCCACCATCTTCTTCATTATGGGAATTGCAAATTGATTGAGGTGTAGGATTAGAAATATGTGAATCCCATGTAATCCAGGATGTATACCATATGGAAGGGAAGATATTTTCTGTTGGAGTAGGTTTTCTGTGATTCCATGTGGTGCCTGTGGATCAACTTCAGACCAGGATTGTGTGCCATTGAAGACTGTGGTTTGCATTCTTTTCCGGAAGGGTTCTTTTATTGTATTCATCATAGGTGTTCCCAGTAAGGTTTTCCCGTCTGCAATGATGGAGGTGGGAGTGGTTTTGTTATTTTTCCCTCCAAGTGCCCATCTCAAGTAGCCTTTTGTCCAGTGATGTTGTTGTGATAAATAGCAGTTGGTTCTCCTAATGAATAGGTATTCCGCCAGGGATTTTTGTCTTGATCGGTATAGGTTTTTAAGACTATATATATCTTGTGTTTTGATAGGTTGACTTTGGAGCATCTGAAGCTGATTCTCTATTTGTAGAAGATCTCTGAAGAGTCCATTAGGGCCTTTGACTTTCATGGAGTGGTGTTTTAATATTGTCCGTAGAATGCCTATAAATGAAAACCAGGCTTCTTCAGCTGGTCTTGAAAGGATGTTGATTTTGTGAAAATATATATAAGATTCGGACACTATGGCTTCTGTCATGTTTGATTTTGTTACCATCTGCATGGTTTTGTGAAGAGCCTCTGGGGTTGGGAGGCCAGCCATGGTTTCAAGAGTAACTACAAGAGCCATATGGTCTGAAAACAAAACCGGTAAAAGTTTTGCATTTAGATGAAAAATGTAAATCTCATGAATAATATAATAGGTCTATTCGGGTTTGGTGGGATTTGGTGTAAAAGGAGTAGGATCCGGGAGGAAGGAATCTTTTCTCACACATCAAGTTTCTATTTATCAGTGGAAGAAATTTTAGGTTAAAGCGACCATATGTGGTGTTAAAATCTCCCAATATAAGTAAAGAGCCTGGTTTGTTGCTAAGGATAGCATTTAAAATCTGAATGATTTTGTGATAGATAGTTGGATTGTTTGAAGTGTATATATAAGCTAGACTTATGCTGTAGCCCCAATAGTCTATTTCTAATAAGATTAACTTGTTATTCAAATAGAGAATACAGAATTTGTTTGGAGGAAATTTTTTTTAATTAATACTCCAACCTTTCCAGCTGCTGAATATCCAACTGAAAATTTAGTGAAGCCCATAGTGGCAATTAATGTTTCTATTTTAGTGTCAGTGTTATTGTGGAATTTGGTTTCACCCACTAGAAGGATGTGGGGAGAGTTAATGCTTATCCAATTTCTAATTGTGTGAGCACAGGCCAATGAGTTGAGGCCATGGACATTAATCCCTGCAATTTTATAGTTCATAATATGGTGTCTATGCTCCCCTAGCCGGCCCCTGGTCTTGGGAAGAATTTGGGAGTAAATGACTATAATTGTTTTCTTGATCTGATGCTTCTTCCAATGAGATTTGATGTAGATTTGATTCCATGAGTACTGGAAGGTCCTTATTTTCCATAGAATCTGGTAATTCCAAATAGGGATCATCTTCCATTGGTGCTAAATCAGTATCAGAGTGCTCAGAGGTTTTTCTTTTCTTTTTTTCCCATGACACTTTGTGTTTACTTTGTGATTTTTTGTGAATCTGGTTTTAATGTAGGAAGTTTTGTTATAAACCCAGAATTCATATCGTCATCTGAGCTTGATTATCCGGAACATCTGATTTCCATTTATTAATATTTGGTATAGCTTGTCGTGTTAGCTCTACTTCTTGTGAAATATCCTGTTTCCAATGTCAGATAAACCATCCTTTTCCCCCAGGTTTGAAGTTTTGGTGTGTGCAGGATTGAATTTTTTCCTTGGTTTATTGGTTTTGCTACTTTCTTTTTGAGGTTGTAAAGTTATTGTATTTTGTTTACTTTGTGACTTTCTAGGTGATTGGGTGTTATTTTTGTCTATTTTGATTCTGGTGTCTGTTTCTTCTATTGGAAGTGATTTCAAGACTGAAGGATTGTCAAGCATTGATTCATAGCCCTTTTTTTCCAATGTTGTACTGTTTATTGACTGAATATTATATGTGTATTGGTTTGAAATGAGATGAGGTGTACTTGATGTAGTTGTTTGTTTATCATTTCTACTTTCAGTTTGTTGGGAACGATTATCATCTTGATCTTCATCTCTAGATATTATGTGGTCTGGTGTTACATCTGTGGGAGTTATGTCTATAGATTTGATGTAGTTTGATGCTGTAGCCCTGTGTTTATCAGTGTGGTTTTCAATATTATTATCTGTTTTAGGTGACTGTTTGGTGTCTGTAGTTGTTGTTGTTTCTATATTCATTCCTCTTCAGTGGTGGAACTTGCCTTTCTTTTGATTGCAGTTAGTGCAGATACATGCCAAACAATCTTTTATAAAGTGTGCCCTTTGTAAACAGTGAAAGCACTGAGGCTGCACCCCTCTGAATGTTAAGACCATTGGTGAACCTCTTGCATTAACTACAGTATGGATGTCAGTAGGAGAAACATTTTTACATGGCTAGTGAGAAGATTGCTGTGTTTGATATTATGTTTCCGTTCAAGATGGGGTCTGAAAGGAATTTAAATTTTGATACAGTGTCATAGGGATTGAGTATATTTTGGAGCTCTTGTTCAGTGAATCTTGTTAGGCAGTTTTTGATTTTCCCTTGTAGTATCATAGGTCTGTTCATTTCTACAGTGCAAAGTATTTTATTTCCCAGTATTTTAATATTGTTTTTAAATTCGAGCCTGTCTGCCCAGGTCTTAAATTATATTGCCACATATCTGTCATTAGGGTGTGTTAGTATTTGATAAATTCACAACTCTGAATCATGTTGTTTAATTACAGAATATAAATGCTCCATGGGGAATTTGTATAATGATAAGTTTTCATTCGTTACAGGTAGGATTAGAGTTTTGTCATTGTAATAATTTTGGAAAGATTTATAGAGTATGTTTGGAATAGTTTTGTTGAAATTATAGTTTATGTTTTGATGCATTTCGTCGGTAATATTATTATAATTTAATATCTTAATTGATTGGGGGTGTTGATTGTCTTCTGTTGTGATTTCTCTTTTATATTTCGATATGCCTATAAGCATTTCATTAATATTGCTGACTGAGTTAGTCTCCGCAGTTTTAATGTCTTTGTTGATACTTAAAGCATTAGCGTAGGATATAGATTTTTTTTGGAAGGGTTTGTATTTGTGAATCTGTTTTGAAATGTTCAAACAATGTAAATATTAAAGGTTCATCTAGTTTGAAATTTTCATTTGTTTGTGAATGGGTTTTGTTGATTTTTTTTTTTATCTGTTATTTCGTGTTTTTTTCCTGAAATACTGTTGACAGTCTCTGGTGTTACAGCAGTGAATTTGGTGACATCTGGTGATTTAATTTTTTTTTCTTTCTTCAGATAGATTTTGCTGATATTTCATTTTTTATTCCAAATTATTCTGAGAGTGTTTTGCGGTTGTGGATGAGTTATATTTATTTACTTCTCGTAAAGGAGTTTGGGAAATACGGTGAGTGTTGTTACTGTTTTTGTATGTATTATTAATATTGGCTGTTATTTTGCCCGATGAGAAACCAACGCTATTGCATATAACTGATGAAGTTTGTATAATTTCTTGCATTTTAATGTCATCAGTAATTATTTGGTGCTTAGTATTGCTAATGGGAAGGTTTTTGATCTCAGATGGAGCCTGATATTTGTTATTATAGCTATGAAGATTTCGGCCATCGTTTCTATTGAATGACTGAGTGTGACATTTTAAGCTTGAATTGCTATGTATATTACCTATATCATTGTCACATTCCATTTTTAAATATATAAAACTTCTCTTACCTTGTATTTAGGGGTTTGGGATGGGGTTTGATACCCCCTTTCCTGCTGATTTCAATTTTTGAGGAGAGCTATCGTTCATGTTGTTTGCTGTTTAAGAACCGGAAGCGATAAATGTTGAATCAAATAATAAACAACTTAAAGCAATGAAACCTGAAACATTGCTAATTCTAACAATATATTAAATATTTAGATTAATAGTGTGCAACTGAGTGGTTTCTAGAATTTGAGACATTACCTAATGTATGTTTGTTTTCATTTTGTAATAGCTTATTGTTGTGAATGTCTTCTATTTCAGAAAAAAATGTGCTAAACTATTCATAGTTTTTAGTATTTTAAATTTGTCCCACACACAGACATATATATATATATATATATATATATATATTTTTTTTGATTTTATTAAAATAGCTAATTTATTAACCTCTTTCAATAATTTCAATATAACCTTGGTAAATAAATTGTTCAACAAAAATTAATGTTATGATTATTAATTGATATTAAGAAATTGAAATAAAAGTGTCTGTTACTTTTTCCTATTACTTATGATTTAGAACTTCATCTTTATGCAAGATTTATAGTAAATATTTTTTTATCTAATCAGTTAGTACTTTATTTGTCATTTAATTGGCATATGTCCTCATCATCTATCAAATTAAGATTTCCCCCACATGACATGGTGGTAGTTTGTTCTTTTTGATTTTATCTTGCTATATGTTCTTAATTGGTAATTTTTAAAAATATCTCTCCAAGTGTTCATTTGTCATATACAATCTTTGAATGTTTTTTTTATTAAATTTCAAAGTATTTAATGTATTATAAATCATTGCCAGTGTACATTGTTTAATCCTTTCATTTTATGCATATAATTAAAGTAATTTTCTAAGATCTATTACCATTTAATTCCAAGAGCTCCGTTTATATTCCAAAGACAAAATATTAATGATTTTTGTATAATATTTATGTTGTATATTTTGATAAATCTATGTGATCGAATCTTATTATTAGTCTACTACAATGTAAACAAATTATATTGATTTTCATAATACATCTATTCAATATAATGTATTTTTTAAAAATATACTATATTTATAATCTATAGTAAGCTAAAAATAATTGATAATATGTTTAATGTAAAATAAATCACATGAATTGATGATGTATAACTGTGAAAGCAAAAAGTAATATAAAGATTTAATGAATTGATTGCTATTAAGTGCTGAGCAATTAAAATTGATGATGGGTTTAGAAGTAGTGACAAAACATGGAAGATTACTAAAGACTACTAAAAAAAACAGGTTATTATGAAACATAATAGTAAATAAATAAGACAAAAATGTGTAAAGAAATATATGAAAACTACATGAAAATTCAACTGGAGAAACATTTGTGAATAATGACTAAGACAATTTAGTCATACAATAAATAAATACAATAATTGTTCAAGATGAGGAAATTGTGAATGAGGTTGTTATAACCATATCTTGAAGATGCAAAATAATGGATAAATTGCAATCAATGCAAAAAGGCATTAATAATACATAAAACCATATATAGAATTTTCAAAATAAAAGTGAGGAAAAAAATACCAATACATTAAGTTGCGAAAAAACCATAAATCAATCATGATAATAAGATGATAACCATCATCATCAAGAAATTAATAACATTTTTTTCCATCTTCAGATTATAAAAAAGATACTTCCACATTTCATAAGTCTTTTGATAATTAGGATTAGGGGTGAGATATGACACAAGAACTAAAGTTTCTAATCTTAAATTCAAACATTTACTTTCATGCTAAAATGATACATGAGCTCTGAATTCCTAACTATGCATTTTTTCATTTTCATTGAAAAACAATTGCTTTATTCAAATTATTAAAAGTTTTATCCTAAATATCAAATAGTTTTGTTTCTTGATTTTCCTAAAAACAACATTTAAATTTCAAGTTTCTGTCAACATTTGCTCAATTTTATTTATGTAATGTACAAAATAAACATCACATTTATTGTTTCTCTTCATACTGAGTAAATGACAAAATGCACCTGGAAAAATACTATGTGATATTTTGAAGATATAAATAAAAATATGCCAAGAATAGTATTTTTTAAAAGTCAAATACAGATGTTTTATAACAAACCAAATATTTTTACTTCAATGTCATCTGTGAAAAATTTGTTAATAAACGTCACTGGATGACAAATATTTATTGAGCAAATGTCCTTAATTCAGTATAACTTTTATGATAGCATCATGAATGCAATCCCACTCTAAATTCTAAATAACAACATAAATCACTTCTTATGATTGGAAGTCTCAGTTCAATCTATTTATAAAATTGAAATTTTGACATTTTGGTAAAATATTACATCAAAACCCATAATTCATGATTTAAATAGATTATTGATAAATTACAATGCTCAGCAAAATGTAAGCAAATAGCCACCACCTAGCATGAGCTAAAAGGTACTATCATAAACAATACATTGATTTTGTGTGGTCAATTTAGAGTAAATTCATGTAATGTGAATTATGACTTTCATTATAGATTTGAAATGCTAGTAAACTTCTGTCAGTGTCTATTTTGATAAGAACTCAGTAATAGGTAATTGAAACTTATTAATCATACAATAGTTTCAGTATAAAAAACTGTAGATTTCGGTATGGGATTTTGTGGGGCAAAAACAGTAAACATGTCATGCCCTATCGAATGTGTTGTTATCATAGACAGACATCTTGAAAGTTTTATTACATTTTAATTACACTTTACAGTTTTATGTTTGTGTATACAACCAATATCCAATATATTTAATTATCTAGTCTTGGTCAGTAAATAGGTGTTTACTTGAATTTATACAAAGGGTAATGAAAATATTAAAAACTGCAAACGTCTTTTTCTCTAACAAGAAATTAAAAATGCTATATTTTAGTTTCTTTTCTAAGAGGCCTTTGGAGAGCTTTTCTTTGCAATATGTTAACTAAATGTTATTTTAACATTGTTTTATTAAAAAAAATACACCATATAAATTGATTATATGTTTTGTTTTTATAAAATGTTCTTGCCTGCAATCTAGTGTGTGTTGATTGTCCATTTCAGATATGGTTAATTATAACTCATAATAAATGTACTGCATGATAAGGTACTATGCTAAAAAAGAAGTGTTTGAGGTTGGAGATGGTCTGCACCTCATGCTGTCACACCCAACATGAATACTCCTTATGAATTCCCAATTGATACAACAGCTGAATTATTATTGTTATTGTTATTATCTACACTAAAACAATTTTTAATTAGGTATTAGAGATTTAAAGTATTTATTTTGTTGTAAAATATTGAAATGGTGTCTTCAATTTAAGCAGGATATTATGTAAATCTTGGCTAACTGATTTTTTGTTGCACAAACTGGGTTACAAATACAGCTTTCTAAGTTGATATATCATTTATAATAAATGGTTAGACATGCGAAAATTATATGTCTATATATATATATACATATTTGTATTCTTAAGTTTATAAATCTACTATGTTTATATGAACTAAAGTTGAATCTAAATGAAATAAAAGAAATATTAGACTGTATTTTTTTTAAATTTGTTTAATTTAATTCATAATCTAATAAAACATGGATATGAATCCTCTTAAAAGCTTATAGAGACTTTCATGAAGCCTCAATAAATCAAATAAAATATTTATAACTCAAGAAAAACAATAAAGAATGGTTGTGGCAATTGTTTTTTAAAACATAATTAATCATTTAATATGTTAGCGACAAATAAAATAAAAAGAGGAAAAAAATTAAGAAATTATTTACTTACCTTCTTTTATTTTAATTATAAAACTATACCCTACACACCCACACACTGAAGCAAAGATCATTATTACGAGAAAGCAACAATCCAAATAATTATGCATAAACCAGTGACAAAGAAACGACGTTAATATTTTTTTTTATTGCTTAATTTAAATGAAATACCTATTTATCAAAAAAATATTTGACAGATTAAAAAGTTGGTTATTGGTCCACTAACTGAAAAATAATTAAAAATTTGTATATCACATAAAAGATAAAAAACAAGATGATTTACCAATATTTTAATTCAGATTGATGAGCAAATTAATTTACATTTGGTCTACAAATATATATTCAAACTTCATTAATAAAATTAAAAATATTATTAACCATTATTAATTATTATACAGTGCCAGAAAAAAAATATTTATAAATAGAATGATTTAATAATAATTACTTGAATATGTGTTTCCAAGTATATATATATATATATATATATATATATATATATATATATATATATATATATATATATATATATATATATATATATATATATATATATATATATATATATATATATATATATATATATATATTTCTAAGGGACTTAACCTTAGACCTTCATGCTTCTCATGTTTATCCAATCGACATGATACAACCGATACACATGACTATATATACATGTGAGTGGATTAAATGACCTCCAATATATGTATTTCATGCTGACCCAGCAGTCATCAATTGGTACAGGTTATAATTTCCCCCACATAAATACAATTAAAATAGGCAAAAACTCACTATATATTATTGAAATTGTGATCATGTGATGTTTATTGACATATATACAATCAGATCTCAGTTTATATTAAGATAGCAAATATTCAGCCTTTAATAAAAATGAAAATTAGAGTTTAAAAATAATAAATGCAACTGGCTGAGATTAGTAAATTCTTGATTGGTTTTAAATACCATTTAATAACTAATTTATTTTCATTGCTTATGAAATAACTATATTTAATGTATGTGTGTATGTTTAAAGCATGCACAAAAAATATTGAAAGTTAAAAGTAAATGTATTTTAAAATTAGATAACAGTCAATTGGATTTTAATTAATTTAAAAAATAAGCATTTAAATAACACAAAGGAAACAGTCAAAAAAGGACTTGAATAAAAAAGAATGTTTAATCTGAAAATAGAGTATTTTATTCATATTAAATAAATCACTTACAGTAATAATTAAAATTTAATTAAAAAGTAGAATTTTGTCTAGGCATCACATGAGCTAATTCTGTGGACAGATGCAGCTCGAGGTCAGGTTAATTAACAAGAAAATGCACAATAGTAATTTAAATATTATAATGAATATTGACATAAGAATTGTTTAACATAGGAAAAATGCAGTAAAAATTTTTAATATGCATTGGTGTATAAAACACACACTATTATAAAAATAGATATACACTCAAATTTATTCACACTTTACATCAACTTAAAATTAAAAATCCGTCTTCAAATCTTCACTTTAAATTTTAACTTTATTTTAGTGAATTGTTTGATTTTTATTTAACTATTTTTTTTCAATCAATGTAAAAGTTTTATTTTTATTCATTTTCATGGTTGAATAGAGATTATGCCAGTTATCCTTGCACATACTTCTCCTGAAAGCAAATGTTCAAATAATTTATCAACAATATTTTAAAGATGCTAAAATATTGTAATGTATTTAATAGATTTGCAAAAGGAAAAAAGAAGTCATGTAAGAAAAAGTATATTTTATTGTTATATAACATTAAATAAATTCTGAACTTTGGTATAAGAATATCTCCACCATGTTTTAAATAACTTTCAATTAATTATTATTACTAATCATTTTTACTAAATATAATTAATATACTTATGTCAAGCTCAGGTATAGAATGGTAAAATTTGTTTAAGAAAATAAAGCAGAGCCAATTATTTGAAATTGTCTTATAAAATTATCACAAAGGACACATATGGAAATCAGCCTTTTAATTAAAAAAGACTATTCATATTGTTTTGTGCTAAAACATGTAATATAGCTATTCAACTCATGTTTGCTTATTCACTTATTTATTCTCTTATTTTTATTTTTTCTTTTAATTACTGATTGCTTAAACATATTGATATTATATTTAGAAAAGGAATAAATGTAATTTAAGGTGGAGCATTCAATGTATAATAATAAAATTTCATAAAGAACAATTTTTAATAAAAAAATTATCATTCCTTTCATTGCTCTTCTGATTTTCGTTGCTATTAAAAATGTGTTTTAAAAGAAACTATTTGCTATTTATTTTATTTGCCAACAGTTATTGGTATTTTTACATTTGTAAAATTTTACTGCAAATTTGTTATCAAAATATGTTGGCATAAATATGGGTCTACTCTACATTTGTCAAAGACAATGTGTTTACATAGAAGTATAATATGTTATAGATCTCAGCTGGTTTTAAAGGTAAATAAGTGTTGACTAAATTATAAACTAAGAAGAGAATACTGAAAGTAAATGACAAATGACTATTTCCAGTTTTATTTATTGAAATAATTTTTCTAGTGAAAATCTTGATTGTGAAAAACTCTACTTTAAAAGTAAAACAACTTCTAAATACTAAGGATTGATTCATAAATGATTTCATTTTAGAAATGTAACAATAATAGTAAAGTCAGCCAATTTTACTGTATATAAAGAATTGTGAATCTCATGATTATTTAAAAAAAAAAAAACGATTTTTTATTAAACAAAGAAAAACTCTCCATAAAGTAGTGCCACCCTGTGTCAACCAGAGTAATCAATGGATGCCAGAAGGCTTGTGCATGAAATCCCTGTCTAGTGCCTACTCATCCACAAGCCTGGCATCCATGGCACAGGTTGGCACAACTGTATGGAGAGTTTTGCCTTGTTTAATAACAATTATATGCTAGTATAAGAGATGGTGATCATGTGATGTTTAGTGGTTTAAAACTATTTTTACCATTAATAATAAAAAAATAATTATTAACTTAAATTCATACTATTTTATATATATACACACATGCATGTGAATTTTATGTTCATTTCTGACATTGAATTAAATGTCTTGTGAAAATATTTTACTAGAATATGCTTATTTATTAACTAATGAAATATCATGAGGTTATAAACACCAGTGTGTGCACACATTTCCATGCACACACATAGATATGTTTAATCAGTCATTAATTATGTGCTAATAAAATTAATTTCATTTATATGCTTATGTCATTCCACAAATCTTTATAAATTATTACTCCACACATGTGTGTTTATGTATAGGGGTGTTTTTTGCATAACTATTAGAACATATGTAAAAAACAGTGCAATATTTAATGTTATTTGTATTAACCAAAATCAGAAGACAAATTTTATATATAACTGTATTCTACAAACCTTAATTTAATTTTATTCTTATTAATAAATTTATATTTTATTAAGTTATTCCAGTAAATTTAATTAATCCTAGAATAGATATACAACATTTTGAGTTAGGATTATATATCTTGCTCACAGTTACAATTACAGCACTCATGCTCACTGAACTGGATTTATGCATAATACTCTGTTATAAAAGAGGTTTATCTTTTATTCTTTTCAGAAATCCAGCTAATACAAGATTGGCACAAAGGAAAAGGTTTTAATGTTTATGTGTGGCATTTCATTTGATTTATTATTTCTTTAGATTAAGTTAGCATTTAAAAGTAATCTTTAGGTACCGAGCTTTCTAAATACAAATTAGTTAACATCAATATATTTTAGGAGCTCCAGTAAGGTATGAATATTCATATAATGAGAGTAACAAAATACCCAAAAGGATTAATTTTATTTGTTTAATTTTTTAATCTTTATTTGGAAGCATAACTATTTATAAAATAATACTTTTTAATTAATTATGTACATTTATGTTTTATATTACAGAATTTTATGTGGCACAAAACTAAAAACTGTTAAAGATTGTAAATAAGATTAATTTTAAGTATACTTTTTACTTGACTAAGGCCTAATAGTCTTTATTTCTTATGAAGCTGGCAACAATTATATTCAAATAAAATTTAGAGTCAGTGAGCTAATATGTATGATTTAATTAAGGAAAAAAGTTTAAGATTTATCATAAGATTTAAGATACTTCATTTTATTATACAATGCATATTTTCCCATGTAATAAAATGTTCCAAAACTTTTAAAAATTGTAAAATCAAAGACAGTGTTACTTTATGAAATGCGTGATTAGATGTAGATCACGATCGATGTATTTATAACATTATGAAGATTTTGAATCAAAATATTTAGTATGTTATTCTACTGAAATACTTCCAAAATAAGAATCTAATTATATCTTATATTTATAAGATATAAAAAAGAATTACAGTTAATACCATTAAAAACTGTCCCATAGAGCATAAAAATTACTCAACTTCTATATAAAGGTAAATGTATTGTAATATATCCATTAAAAGTATAAAAACTTTAACATTCACAAATGATAAAAACTTCATCATGATTGGTAATTCTCTTTGCAATTTAGATCAGCATCAGAATAATTGACTCAACAAATAAATGTTCCAGATAATATATTTATTTTATCACAACTGATGCTTAAAGGTCACAATATTTGCTAGGTGGAGACCATTTGCTTTTAAAGTATTAAAATTATTTTATTATAATCAGAGTATAACTTTTACTAAGCCAATAGTCATTACTGTGAAACATGCACTCAGCTAAATATTAGCTGGAACAGAACAATATTTTAAGCACGATGACAATTTAAAAGCATCTTGAAAATATTTCTCCTGAAAAAGATAATATATATATATATCCACAGATGGCGTTCTACCAAAAACTCCGATCAAGCGTATGTTTTGTTTACATAAACGTCAGAGTAGTTAGTATTCACTATCTCTAACTATAATTCCACTTTCAGATCATGATTTCAAGCTATTTGCTATCATCAGTGAAAGACAGGAATAAAGAAACTAGATCTAAATACAAACTCTGAGCGTGTATAAAACAATTTCTATTCAGCTTGCAAGCGTGAATTTTTTAGACACGTAATGTCTTCAAACTCAGCATAGCAAACCAGATACCTATATGGGTCTGATCTCAGTTCAGCATCACCACATAGTAGAAGCCTCTGCAATCTATATCATTGCAAGAAAAACCTCAAAGGTACATTTATGATAAACAAAAATGCAAGTTAAAAAACTTGCTAACGCTTGTATTTATGTCCACAGATGGCATTCTACCAAAAACGCCGATCAAGCATATGTTTTGTTTACATAAACGTCAGAGTAGTTAGTATTCACTATCTCTAACTATAATTCCACTTTCAGATCATGATTTCAAGCTATTTGCTATCATCAGTGAAAGACAGGAATAAAGAAACTAGATCTAAATACAAACTCTGAGCGTTTATGAAACAATTTCTATTCAGCTTGCAAGCGTGAATTTTTTAGACACGTAATGTCTTCAAACTCAGCATAGCAAACCAGATAGCTATATCGGTCTGATCTCAGTTCAGCATCACCACATAGTAGAAGCCTCTGCAATCTATATCATTGCAAGAAAGACCTCAAAGGTACATTTATGATAAACAAAAATGCAAGTTAAAAAACTTGCTAATGCTTGTATTTATGTCCACAGATGGTGTTCTACCAAAAACGCCGATCAAACGTATGTTTTGTTTACATAAACGTCAGAGTAGTTAGTATTCACTATCTCTAACTATAATTCCACTTTCAGATCATTATTTCAAGCTATTTGCTACTTGAAATCATGATCTGAAAGTGGAATTATAGTTAGAGATAGTGAATACTAACTACTCTGACGTTTATGTAAACAAAACATACGTTTGATCAGCGTTTTTGGTAGAACACCATCTGTGGACATAAATACAAGCATTAGCAAGTTTTTTAACTTGCATTTTTGTTTATCATAAAAGTACCTTTGAGGTCTTTCTTGCAATGATATAGATTGCAGAGGCTTCTACTATGTGGTGATGCTGAACTGAGTTCAGACCCATATAGCTATCTGGTTTGCTATGCTGAGTTTGAAGACATTACATATCTAAAAAATTCACGCTTGCAAGCTGAATAGAAATTGTTTCATAAACGCTCAGAGTTTGTATTTAGATCTAGTTTCTTTATTCCTGTCTTTCACTGATGATAGCAAATAGCTTGAAATCATGATCTGAAAGTGGAATTATAGTTACAGATAGTGAATACTAACTACTCTGACGTTTATGTAAACAAAACAGATGCTTGATCGGCGTTTTTGGTAGAACGCCATCTGTGGACATAAATACAAGCGTTAGCAATTTTTTTAACTTGCATTTTTGTTTATCATATATATATATATCACACAAAATATTCTTTTTGTAGCATATTGCTAACACAATATACTTTTCACAATTTACTTATTACAAAATTATTCACTAATTATAATTTCATTTCTTTAAATTTAAAGGCTTAGAATGATAAATGCAATAGAAGGTAAATTGCTAAGAAATGAAAATAATGAATTAAATTATATCAATGTTCTATATTTCCACATCACGCAAAAATATTTATTAATGGGAAAAATATTTTAAAATTATTTAAATATATTGTTATTTATATAGAATACGGCTGCAGAAAAAAGTTTGCTATTAACTGAAAAGAGATCCTTTGATACCTCTTGGATGCCTTAAAAGAGCAGAGCAGGGCAAATTCCTAATGTCCACTTCATACATTCTTGTCGTTGCAGATGTTATTACTATGTGTTTATTCATATAGTATAAGAACATGGATGTGCTGCTCACCAACACACATTAAACCAGCATAGTGAGTTTATTGACTTTTTGCCTCTGAGTTTAAGATCAAGAAACACCATGGTCCTTTTTCTCAGCTGCTTGATAAGGCAGAATAAATGTTTGTGTAAATGATAAATATTTTTCCAATACATATATACAATTGTGACAGACAAAAATAAATCCTGGCCCTTATTCCCAGGAGGTGGTAAAGTCACCAACCAAGGCAGCAGTTGGTGCCCAAAGGCAGAGGGTGCTAAGAATCTTCTGATTGCAGACCCAGGCTGCCATTTGATGACAACTCTTTATTTAGATACTTAAAAATGCAGATCATGTTTAAGTGAAGGAAGATTGCAAGAATTAGAGGAAGAACTGTCTCATATTAAATAGGAAATATTGGAATTTATAAAGTTTGAAGAAAAGGTGAAGAGACAAATGATTTTAAAAGTGGACATGTACTATATTATAAAGGCACAAGTATTGGAAATACAAGTGGAGTAGGATTGATTATAAATAAAAGTGGAAGAGCAACATTGTGGAGATTGATGGTGTATAGGACAGAGTGGCAAGATTAGTTATACAACTTAATAGCAGATACCAAATATAGATTATTCAGGTTTATGCCCCAACAAGTTCACATAGTGATGAAGTAATAGAAGGTTTTTATATGGATGTACAACAGGCTTTAGATCAGACGAAACAACATTTTGAAATTGTTATGGAAGACTTTAATGCTATAATTGGTAAACAAATGAAAGATGAAAGTGTTGTTGGTAATTTTGGTTATGGTAATGGAAATGAGAGAGAACATAGACGTGTGGAGTTTGCAGAAAAGAAAAACTTTATATTATGATTTTTTTTTTTGAGAAAATTTTTAAAAGGAAATGGACATGAAAGCATCCAACTAAAAATACAGCAGAATTGGATTATATTTTGACTAACAGAAAATACGTATTACAAGATTGTAATGTTCTTAATAAATTTAACTCAGGAAGTAATCATCGATAAGTAAGATGTAAGATACGTGTTAATGCAAAAATAGAGAGACAAAAATTATTAAGGAAAACAATATTTACAGTTGATATTCGTAATCCTCAGAAACATTCTAATATTATAAAATGATATATGACTTTCTGTTATATTTCATATCAAATTGCAGTTTACTTTAATGATGTGGAACAACTCCAGGTAATGCTTTTACTAAGTGATTCATGGTGCTAATAAATAGCTGAAATGGTTCACCTGCTATTTCTTATTTCACCTAAAGTGGTTTTGTTTACTTCACAAAAATATGATATAATAAAACAATGGCTGGCCCTTTTAAAAAAAGATAACTTAAATTATAACATTCTAATTATATCATTATTTCCAAGTTGCCATAGAAACTTAGAACAAATTTAAATTTATATAAATGCCTTTCCTGTTCTAAACAATAGTCTAAAAAATTTAGAACAATGTACTGCTTTTTTTTAATATATAAAACACAAAAAGTATTTTTATGATCATTATTATATTACCATGACATTTTCCCACACATCTGCAGAACATTCATTTTAAAATGCATTTGTAATAACATATATGCCCTCCCCACTTTCCCAATTCCTTTCATTCACAAAATACTAAAATTTTTAAAATAAAATTTAACAGAGAACAAAACTACATTTCCCTACGATGATAAGCTTGGACTCACTTTTAACTTGCTATTCATATTTCATTACATATAAATTTTAATCCATAGTTTCCTTTATTTTTATATACACACATTTTTATTTACACATATGTGTATGTAATTAAAATATGCGTTTGTAATAAGCAAAAAAGATATAGTTTTAGAAAACTGAGACTTTTCTTTTAGCATGATAAAAGTATTGATATGCCAATAAAAAATAAAGTAAATCTAACAGGTTAACAGGTATAATTCTAAGTTACTATATTGATTTTTTAAAAAAAAAAAGACAACTGATATATTTTTTACAATATCTTCCAATTTGAATATATATATATATATGAAAAGAAAGTTACTGTTAACACTAACTGAAATAATTATAGAAAATATACAAACCATCATACAATTACAAATATCCAGTAACGCCCTCTGTTTAAAGATCTATATCTATATAAAGTGGTATCATTTTAAGGTTTGCTATTATTGAGATATAGATCTTTAAACAGAGGGCGTTACTGGATATTTGTAATTGTATGATGGTTTGTATATTTTATATATATATATATATATAATTTTTTTTAAATGCTTATATATACATAGGTACACAATTTCTAAATTTTGAGAGTTAAATGATATTCACAATTTCACATGTAGTGTCAATAAGGCTTTTTTTAAAAAAAAAAAAATGTTTTCTTATTTCTATATGCAGTATGCTATTACATTCCTTCACTTACATTTGTCAACTTAAAGTCATGAGATGGAGAAAAGGTTAATAAAAGGTAGCACTATTTATATAAAAAATATGTAAGTTATATATATATATATATATATATATATATATATATATATATATATATATTAGAAATAATTCTTTTTTCGATTTTATTACATGAATAAAATTACATTCTGTACCTTTCTTTTTTATTGAAATTTCATTCTCACATCTCTTTGTTTATATGCAATCATTGAGGTAAACTATACATAAATCTCTATAAGCTTCCAAAATTAAAATAGCTTGAAATAATAACAAATTTGATTTAAAAGGAATATCAAAAATCATCTTTAAGAAATTAACTGTAATTTTTTTAATATATATTTTAGTTTAATTATATATTGTAGACTATTTTTTGAGATGACAAAAGCAACATACTCTTTATGCCACTATAAATAAAGAATTCAAAATGTTTTTACTTTTCATCGATTCAAATTAAAAATTTTATCACCAAACTTATATCACACTTTGATCACATTATTTTAGGCATCTACAAACAGTCCCAAAGAATATAGAAAAAAAAAGGATCAAATATCATTCTTACTTGATAACTGAAACACAAGCTTATTATAAACCAGTATATATATATATATATATATATATATATATATATATAAATCTGTGCTCATGTACCTATATATATATATATATATATATAGGTACATGAGCACAGATTTTCACACGACCCACCACTCTCCACTCTATATAATAACACTGATACACTTAAACACATATATCTTGAAAAAATAAATAATCACCAATATACGTATTTCATGCTAATCCAGCAACCATCAGTTGGTCCAGATTATAATCTCTACACATATATACTATAGGTACTCAGATATATATTAAGATAGACAATCCTCATACTTTAATGGACAGGCTTAAATTTACTCCACACTCCAACTCTTCAACCATCCATCCAGTTGAAAATCCGATGATAAATGCTCAAAGGCCACCCTAAGGCTGAGTTTCTTGTCACACCCATGTTGACCTAAGGTCAATGTGAACCCCACATGTACAGGACATAATCCATGGGCAGACATCTCTGCAATGTAATAACTGAAACACAGGTTTATTATATACCAGTCTATATATATATATATATATATATATATATATATATATATATATATATATATATATATATATATATATATATATATATATATATATGTAAGGTATATGAGCACAGACTTTCACATGACCCACCATTCTTCCCTCTATCTAATAACACTGATACACTTAAACACATATATGTTGAAAATATAAATAATCACCCATATATGTATTTCATGCTAAACCAGCAATCATCAGGTGATATCATTTTTCATTTTATATTCTATAATTTTCTACTAGTGGTAATATCAATTCATCATATTTGATCATAGAAAACTTGTATATTGGAATGATGCTGGTGGTATAATTAACTATTTTCAGCAATATCTCAGAATTAGTTGATTAATTAAGTGAAATACATTGATTAAATCAATACAAACAATGTATAAATGAGTCTTTTTCTATTGATATTTTTTGCAGTTTCCTAGCAATATAACAATATCTCTAATGGTTTTTAAATTTATAAACCCATATCTATAGATTAAAATGCATGTTTTTTTTATAAAAATATTCTCAGTAAGGTAATCTAAAATTATCTGAACAATTTAATCAACACTGACTTTGGTGATCATGCTATATATCAGACACAAGTAATAATTTAATATATTAATCATAAATTTATTTAAACACATATTGATTATGTAAGTAATATTCATTAAGGCTGCAGCCTCAAGCACATGCATATCTGCGATAGTAGGGACCTCTACAGGTCTTAAAACCACAAGCTCACTCTTTGGAAGAAAAGAGGGGAACCCTTCTTTACTTCAACCCACTTTATATTTAAATAGGTGAAGCTGAAGCGGTTCGATTTGAGAGCATGAAGCAATTCAATACTTCACGAATTAACTCCACATTTCTTATTACACATTAATACTCACGAAATCCTTCGATTTACAATGAGTCAATGGAAAGATTTTATAGTAAGAAATCTATTACGATAATTTAAAGTTGTAATTGTGTTTAAATAAATTTATAATTACAACTTTAAATTATCGTAATAGATTTCTTACTATAAAATCTTTCTATTGACTCATTGTAAATCGAAGGATTTCATGAGTATTAATGTGTAATAAGAAATGTTGAGTTAATTAGTGAAGTATTGAATTGCTTCATGCTCTCAGATTGAACCGCTTCAGCTTTACCTATTTAAATATAAAGTAGGTTGAATTAAAGAAGGGTTCACCTCTTTTCTTCCAAAGAGTAACCTTGTGGTTTTAAGACCTATAGAGGTCCCTACTATCACAGATACGCACATGCTTGAGGCTACAGTCTTAATGAATATTACTTATATTAATCATATAAAAATTATCAGCTCATAATGATCTACAACATAAGCAACAATATTATAAAACAAAAGTTTATTCTTATCTTATACCAAGTACGACCTCTGGATTGTTAAAAGAAAAATACATTTTATTTAGCCAGTACTGCAGTTGATAAAATCATCATTTGATATTCAATATCCATAAATCTAAATATCCTTTGAGACCCATATTATATTAAAACTAATCAGGCCAGAATTACCTGATAAAACAAAAAAATAATACTACTTAAAATATCATGTTCTACATCAACAAATGTACATATTTTAAAATTTGAAATAAAATTTGAATTTTTATCCCGACATTATTAATTAATTCTGTACTTTAAATAATCTACATATAATTACAAGTAAAATATCATCTTGACTTCTCAGAGTAATACTATATTTGTAACTCTGAATATGCATATAGGAACTGTTTGTATAACGTTTATTTCTATATACTTTGACTATAACTTTTATATTATTTTGTACTATAAACTATTGTCTCAAATTTCAAATATATATATATATATATATATATATATATATATATTGTCTTTGTGTCATATATATATATATATATTGCCACAAAGACAATAGTCTAATTTCAAAAACAAATGACTTCAATGTGATTAGATGCCCATCTCATCAAATGACACATAATACTAATATTTCTTTAACTATTTATTTAACAAAGAAATGGTTATTTTATCAAAAATATGTTCACTAAAATTATTTATTGAAATTGGGGACATTCAGTTAGCATTTCAACGGAATATATTGATACTATTGACAATTTTCATATTGATTATCTGTATATATTTTTTAATAATTAAATTGCTGAATTATTTCCCTACATTTATGTTATCAAATGATAAAGTTAATTTGTAATGATTAAATTATTTATTATCACAAATATAGGAATAAATTATTATACAGAATGAGTTTTATTTTTTATTTTTTATTTATTAATTTACCAATTAAAATTTGTTTTTTTTTTTTTTCAGAAATAATGAAATTAATTCCTGCATTGATATTACTGGTTCCTTTGTCATGGTCAACTGCTCAATTAGTAAGAGAGAAGAAGGCAATAGATATTTTAGATATTGCAAAGGGGATCGCGGCTGGTTTAGACGATGCTAAAAACTCGTTGTTAAAATCTCTTGATGAGAAATTCAACACATTTGTCAATACCTTTGAAGAAGTTCAAGATAGTTATTATCTCAAACCTAATCTTGTCCAGACTGTTGTACGAGATAAAAATGGGGTAACTGTCTACATTAACTCTGATACAAGTGGAAAAATTCTCAAGGTATTTACTAAAGATGCCAATTAAATATTTGTAATGGAAAGTTATTTACTAAAGATGCCAATTAAATATTTGTAATGGAAGTTTTATTCTTCTTCATGCATAAATAAACATACATTAATTAAGATTAATTTTAATACATTTATTTTGTTGAATAGTGTTATATATAATTGAAATGGAAATAACTATATATTCCACAGACTTTTATAAATGTCAACAATTAATAATAGATAGATTTATACCAATATATATTTTAGTTCTGTTGATATATAAGTTTATTTTATTGATATAGTTTTAAACAAGAAGGTAAATTATACCTATTACTTTAATTTATGTAAAAAAAATCACTATTTAAATAGTCAAAGTTAATCTGACTTTTCATTTGATATTTAAAGGTTGTTAAAAATGGGGTTTTGTCTTAATCATCTGCATATTTGAACAGTGATATCAGATTGTTTAAACTGTACTTTAATTGAAATAAGATACATATCTTACTTTCTTATTGAAAACATCAATAAATCAAGCATTTATACCATCAGAGCTAAAACATAGATTGTATCATTCTATCTTTGATAGTTTGTTTCCATTTATGTCACTAAGTGATTAGATATCATTATTTCAATTTCAATCACTTCCTAAGTTATAACTATTTATTATATCCATAATAAAGCTATGGCATGTTTAAAATATTTTACATAAACTTCAGCAAGCATTCTGCATTGTTTTTTCTTTATATTAGATAGTGCCCAAAATAACCAGAATATTGTAATAAAAAATTGTGTATTTATTTCTAGATGTTATAAATTTCATCCTTTTTAATGAATTGTCCATCTAATGCAAATGCACCACTCTCAAAGAGATTTTTAATTTTTGAAGTAGTTCAGGAACAATTCCAAAAATGTCTGGTTAATGCCCCCCATCATATTTTCATTATAACTTCTAAGTCATAAAAAGAAAATTCGAGATTTTTTTTAATTCAAGTGAATAAACAAAGTATCCAGAATGGAATTAAGTGAATATAGCTAATGCATCAACAGGATAATGTTGAATTTAATTAAAAACTGTTTCACACCCAAGGCTTTCATGTATGGTGCATTGTTGTAGTGAAGATTGCACTCCTTACTTACCCCAAAATGGGACTTTTATGTTTTTCCACATCACACAAATTTTACAACTCTTAAGTTTTAAACACCTGATTATTACGAATGAAATTTAAGTAAACATTGCCATTTGCACAGAAAAAATTAGCACTGTCTTGACATTGGTTTTTACTCACCCCATATTTTAGTATGTGTAAAATTTGACATGTAAATTAAACAATTTGTAAACCTGTCTTTTCCCAAGGAAATTTGCTTAAATGCTGCATTTTGTATCCTTTTTCTTTAATAAAAACTTTTTTATGTCATTAAAAATAGCAAAACACCCTATACAAAAAAAAAATGTGCTATATCATTACATGATTTTACTCAGGGACATCATTTGGTAGATTTATGTAGAAGGATCCTCCACATGAAGTATCTAGCAATAGAAGCATGTATTACAACAGGTGTGGCTACCACAGAGATTTGTTATTTTAGGGACCACATTATATATATATATATATATATATATATATATATATATATATATATATATATATATATATATATATATATATATATATATATATATATATATATTATGCCGGTCAAAACCTGTTTATCCATCTAACATGAGCTGGAACTCACATATTGTACTTCAAAAACCCACTCTCTAAGCCCCAGATATAACACCTAATGAGTAACATAATAGTGATGGCATATGAGAATTAATTTTCTATCCCACTGACTAGGAGAGGGGAGAAGACAATGAGACATCTCTAAACTATGACTATATTAAAATACATATAAGCAGGCTTTACTTTTGGAAGTGGAGAAAAGAAGGAATTTGAACAACTCGGATAAGTTAAACAATAAAATATATTTTAATATACTGACAAGTTATTATACATTTATCCATCTAACAAATTATTATACATTTATAAATAAATTATATTAGTATGTGCGTGAATGAGCAAGCGGTTGATAATTATATAGTGTCATTTCAAGCTATTATTTCTCATATGCTCTTTATTAGCTACATAATATATTACAAATAAGCACATATCTTTGGTGTGTCCAATATTAAAATGCCAATCGAATATTAGAAAGAATTATGATAATACTGCCATTAACGCTTTGATTGACGGTTCAGAAACGTGGTGACTAACATATGATTGAAGGGAGCGTTCTGAAATTCATTATACATATGATATAAATTATTTTCGCGCCATTGAGGTCGTGAAAACAAACAAAAGACAGTTGAAAAATTATATTTGAATCTATGACGAAAATATTTATTGAAAAATTATTTAAACAATAGTAAGATGAACGCTTTATTTTCCCCAAGGCATATAGATACTCTTATATATATATCACGACGGTGAGATTGTATATGATTGAAATAAACTTAATAAATAGAAGTAATTGGCATATATATATATATATATATATCTTTTCAGCAAAGCTTAATTTTAATATTAGAGCATTAAAACTGGGTCATGAAGCAAAAGAAATAATAATAATAATAATAATAATAATAATAATAATAATAATAATAATAATAATAATAATAATAATAATAATAATAATAATAATAATAATAATAATAATAATAATAATAATAATAATAATAATAATAATAATAATAATAATAATAATAATTCAATTCAATTCAATTCATTTATTTACCGTACAAAACTACAGCATAAAGCCAATTACAGTATTGCACCATAACAAATATATAAATACATAAATGAGTTTAAATGACAAATTATTAATATAATTACGTGCCATATTTCAATAAAAGATAATTAACACATTTAAAAATCTAAAGTAAAATTAAATATCAGCATATAAACAATTATTATTAAAACATTAATAATAACAAATAAATAAAAGGGATAAATATAAAGCGCATAACAAAATAATAATAATAATAAAACAATTTAACATATATATATATATAAACAAAATCAAGTTAAACCAATCAAATATGACATTTAAATTTAATAACATAACAAAATTGATTATAATCTAAATTGAAGTAATTATTATTACTACAAATCTGATTATATAAATATGGCAGTCTAAATAAAGGAGAAAATCTAAGAACATTGGAATGACAAGTTTTAATGTAACAAACAGAAGCAGACCGAGTATCATGCACATGAGATCTAATTACAACAGTAGAAATTGTGTCAGATAAAAGAACTATTTTATTAACAAGTTTATAAAGATATTTAAGATCTCTATATTGTCTTCTAGAAGAAAGATGAACAACAGTTTTATTTCCCACGAAGAGCAGACGATCTGAACTTATTACTCACTGATTGTAATAAGTTACATCCCTGTTTAGAGCTAGGATTCCAAATGACTGAACAATATTCAATGATGGGAAGAACCAATGATAAAAATAATTTAAATTTTGTATCACCACTGAAATGATGACCAAACCTTAGAATAGTACCTATAATTTTTAAAGCTTTACCAATAATCATTTCCAAATGAGGAAGAAAGGATCCATTACTAGAAAATATAACTCCCAAATCTTTTTGGGATTCAACAGAAATAATTTTGTGACAATTAATAAAATAAGAAAAATGCAAAACTTCAGATTTTTTAGAATACGAGACTAAGGAACATTTACTGAAATTAACAATCATATTATTTAAATCACACCAAGCACTAAAATTATCTATATCCTTTTGAAGAAGAGTGCAATCAAACACAGATGTGATTCTTCTAAAGATTTTACAGTCATCTGCATAGCACAAAAGATAAGAAGATTTTAAGCAATCCTTAAGGTCATTCATATAAATGTTAAAAAGCATAGGTGCTAAAATACTACCCTGAGGAACTCCAAAATTACATTTAAACTTAGATGAAATAGTATTATTAAATTTAATATATGCAGTACGACCATGAAGAAAGGATTGAAACCAATAAACAAGCTTAGTAGAAAAACCCATTTGATATAATTTGCGAAGAAGAATACTGTGGTCTACTTTATCAAAAGCTTTTGATAAATCAAAATAAACAACATCAAGTCTCTGCTGGTCCTCAATTGCATGAGCTATATGATCATAAATTGTTAACAAATTAGTTTCTACGGATCTATTAGGTATAAAACCATGCTGTGAAGAAGAAATGAGTTTACTAACATCTAAAATAATTTTATTATAAACACACCTCTCAAAAATTCTAGCAATAGTATGTAAAACAGAAATAGGTCTATAGTTATTAAGACAATCACGTGAACCATTCTTAAAAATTGGGACCATTTTGGCACACTTAAGCACATTAGGAAAAACACAAGAATTCAGTGATAAATTAAAAATAAATGCAAGAGGAACTGCAATAAATTCAGCTAGCCCTTTGTAAATAAATGAAGGAATATTATCATTTCCCAAACTAGAATGAATTTTAAGTCGCTTAATAGCCATAACAACATCATCCTTAGAAATATGGTCAATCATACAATGAACAGTTGAAGAATTACAAAATAATGCAATATTTGAAGATATTGCATCATGTGATGAATATACATCAGCAAAATGTTTTGAAAAGTCATTTGCACTTAAAGTGAAACCATGAGTAGCTTGAACCTTTTTTCTACCCAAACCAGACTTTTTAATGAAGTCCCAAAATTCTTTAGGGTTAGATGAAATATTAACCTCAATTCTTCTAATATAATTCTTCAAATCTCTTTTATAAACATGCTTCACCAATCTTCTGAAATTAATAAAATTATTATAAAAAAAGATATTCTGTGTTTTAAAATAAAGTCTACGATGATAAGACTTCCTTTTAATAATTTTAATAAGATCGCATGAAAACCAACGAGGAAAACCCTTATAAAAAGGTCACTTATTGGGAATATACAAATCAATAAAACCATTAAGAATCTTTAAAAACTCATCCAAGCAATGATTTACATCATTAAAAGAATACAAAAAATTCCAATTAACTTTAGAAAAGTTTCTACAAAAATCAAAATAATTACCCTTCCCATAATCCTTTCTTGAAATATTAGAAAAATTAATCTTTGAGTGACAAACATTAATATAAAACTCAAAAGGTGGATGATGAGCATCAATAGGAAAATTAACAGAGACAACTTGAAAATTACTAACTACTGTTGAACTACATAAAATATAATCCAAAGTACGATGAAAGGAATTAACAAATGGGTTATATTGCTTGAGTCCTAAAAATTTACAGAACTTTAACATTCTAGAAGCCTTAGAAGACAAAACAGAAAAGTGTGTAGCAATTCTACCCTGATATAAATCTGGAATATTTAATAATAATAATAATAATAATAATAATAATAATAATAATAATAATAATAATAATAATAATAATAATAATAATAATAATAATAATAATAATAATAATAATAATAATAATAATAATAATAATAATAATAATAATAATAATAATAATAATAATAATAATAATAATAATAATAATAATAATAATAATAATAATAATAATAATAATATGAAGAAGTTTGTGGTGCTGACATAATAGCCTAAAATAATTCAGAGGAAAAAGGTTGTACTTCTGGATGAAAAATGAATTCTCATACTCCCTTCTTGGGTAGTGCTTAGACAAAAGTAGATAGGCATGGCGTGGCTCTGACTTTTGCGGGTATAACCAACGCGAGAGGCCCTTTTATCTACGAAGTCAATATGCATAGCATGTGCCAAACTACAGGATCACTGCCAGAGGCATTTTATATGGTATAAATGTAATTCCAGATAGATCAACTATCTATGGAACGAGAAGAAATCTATGAGTTCAATCTTGTCGTAACCCTCAGATTAAGAAGCACAGATATATAATCACGAATATCGGCTATATGTCAGGAACGCAGTATGATACAATGTCACTAATGACCTTGAAAAAGTTTTACTGCTTTAAAAATAAATTACCCTTGTTTGAATACTATAATGTGCCATGCAATTATAATATATATAGAGAGAGAATATTTCATTTAATAAAATATACGTTAAGATCTTACCTAGTAAAAGAAACATTAAGATTTACCCCCATCCCTTTTCTGATATTTGAAATAAATCAATCCCACTTTCGCGATTTTATAATAAATGAAATATACAAGTACTTTATTTGATATTTTAAGCATACATTTTAAGATTATATAAATAAAAAAACTAGCAGTTATTTATATATGTAAAACAATTAAGTCACCTTATTTTAGAATTAAATAAATAATATTTTATAAGATTTCAAAGCGTTAATTAGCTTAAGTTCTGGATTTTCGGAGTTAAACAAATCAATTTTTATATTAAAAACGAACCTAAAATGTTGATTCATAAAACAATCTGGTGAACGTATTAATTAACAATACGTTATATTTTAAGGAAACGTTAATAAACTTGATTCATGAAGGTTTACTTAAAAAGAAAAAAGAATTTTTAGAAAATTCAATTTGTCAGATTGTTTTAGATTGACATATTAATAAGCAAGCAGATATATAAAGCAAATAATAAATATATATAAATAAATGACCGCACCAAAATAAAAAAGAAGTTAAAGCATATGAGATAGGATTAAATTTATAGAAATTATTGAAGAGCAAATTACATGTTATTTATATATAAAAAAAAACAACATATTAATTTAAAAGATAAAAAATTGTACAATACGTTACAATCTTGATAGCAAGATTTGAGATTAGTGAGGCTAGATTCATTTTCAATTAGTAGTATAAATGTTACCTTGCGCATATTTAATAAGTCTATTTTCCAAGTATGGCTCATGTATGGCAAATTGAGTATCCAAAATGAATTCTTCTTGGTGATGGTAAACTTTTATTAGCATTCTAAAGTTCTTTTTAGATCTTTCTTCATTTCAGGGCAGCAGGATATTACGGTAGCGGCAGAGGCCGCTGAAGAGTGGTGGATTTACTGCTACATCATTTGTAAATTTCAAGCAAAACGAAATATGTTTATAATCCCTCTCTCTAAAAGTAGCTAATCCCCTCTTTCAATAGTAGTTAATCTCCCTGATTCAAAATTCAGTCATTTTATACTTTTTCATTTATCAGTTGTTTTTGAAGATGCAACTGTAAGATAACGTCCAAAGATAAATTCAAATCTATTTCCAGATTAGAAATAGATTTGACAACATGTTTTTAACACAAGTAAATCTTTAATCTACTTAATCCCATTTATTTTAAGTAAAACTTTAATTAAAAAATATCTCCCTTTAATTATTTTTGGACTATTACAACAGTCACATCTTCCATATTGGATTTTTATATGGATTTTATAAAAAAATATATAGTTTAATAGAAAAACAAGCATTTTAAAAAGAAAAAGCTAAAAATGATATATAATAAATATTTAAAAAACATCAATATTTTGTTAGTAAGTTTTGCTCCTATATATATATTTGAGCCGTATCTATAATACTTTAATAAAAAAGAACTAATAATTAATAAAAAGAATTAATAATAATTTTAAAACATGTTATTGAAACATTAAATTTTATAATTTAGATGCACATCTCAAACATATACATAAAAATATATACACGACAAAAAGGAGCGGGATGGGAAATAGGGGTTTGAACATGGGTTAGTAGGTAGAAACATGAAGCACAATCTTATGCTAAGATTTACTGCTTCATTTCTCTAGACATAAAATGAAACAAAAAACAAAAACATTAAAAAAAAAGCCTTGACTAGGAGTTTTCAAGTGACGACCAAAAGAACGACGAAAATTTTCAAAATTCAATATACAATCTTGTTATATAAAACTATATAGATGAAATATGATTTGGCATGTGAAAAAAAATGCACATCTATATAATGGAAAAAAAAAATTTTCTATGCTTGGGCTACAACACAATTTCTCCAGGCATATGGGTTTCCAAGAAAATATATAGCAATGCAATGCATATAACGATTTTTATCAAACACATATGTCCCTAAACATCACACATACACACCTATGTACATATATATATATATATACACTTTTATATACACTATGCAATACTAAATACCATTGGAAAAGACAGAAAAACAAAAAAAAACTTCGGAGAAAAAGTTGAAAAAAAATTTCATGCATCTAAAAGAAAACTCATAGTCTGGTTATTACATGTTTAAAATTGATACATCATAGTATTAAGCCAAAAAAATTTGCTCTCAATAATTTATTTATCTGAGTTTGAACCCTCCAATTCCAATATTTTTGCATTTGATTCACTACTGGTTAGCAAAGTTTATTTTTATAAGGGCGCCAGCTAAGACAGAGTCATACATGATTCATGATTTATTAACACATTTTTTTATATATGTCTCAAGAACAAAAAACTTTATATATGACATTGAAGAAAAAAATACATTTGTATTATGGTTGTAGTACGTGGGTTTTAACTTTAAACAGTGAATTTTACACTTTGAACACATTATTTTAAACATATCAAACATGGAAAAAAGAAAAGCTATATTTCTTACAACTTTTTTTTTTAAAATACATATGAACAGACTTTAGTGCACAGGGTATGTGGGTGTTTATATCGAAGTCCCACTTGGGAAGCCAAGCCCGAGAAAAAAAAAATCTTATGTGCCGGTAAAAACCTGCTTACCAATCTAACATGAGCTGGAACTCACAAATTGTACTTCAAACCCAGTCAAGCCCAAGATTAAAGACAGGGATGAGCCTGGATTCGAACCCAGTATCTAAGCCCCAGATTTAACACTTAATGAATAACATAATAGTGATGGCATATGAGAATTAATTTTAAATCCAGCTGACTAGGAAAGGGGAGAAGACAATGAGACATCTCTTAACTATGACTATATTAAAATACATATAAGCAGGCTTTACTTTTGGAAGTGGAGAAAAGAAGGAATTTGAACAACTCAGATAAGTTAAACAATAAAATATATTTTAATATACTGACAAGTTATTATACATTTATTCATCTAACAAATTATTATACATTCATAAATAAATTATATTAGTATGTGCGTGAATGAGCAAGCGGTTGATAATTATATAGTGTCATTCACGCTATTATTTCTCAAATGCTCTTTATTAGCTAACTAATATATTACAAATAAGCACACATCTTTGGTGGGTCCAATATTAAAATGCCAATCGAATATTAGAAAGAAGTATGATAATACTGTCTTTAACGCTTTGATTGACGGTTCAGAAACGTGGTGACTAACATATGATTGAGGGGAGCATTCTGAAATTTATTATACATATAATATAAATTATTTTCACCCCATTGAGGTCGTGAAAATAAACAAAAGACAGTTGAAAAATTATATTTGAAACTATGACAAAAATATTTATTGAAAAATTATTTAAACAATAGTAAGATGAACGCTTTATTTTCCCCAAGGCATATAGATACTCTTATATATATATATATATCATGACGGTGAGATTGTATATGATTGAAATAAACTTAATTAATAAATAGAAGTAATTGGCATATATATATATATTGTAACAATTTATAAATTACCATTTGTAACAATATTTATAAATTAATATAAATATGTATTTGTAACGATAATAAATTATTTAGATAGGGAAATTATTAATTATTAGATATATGTCTATCCAATCTGTACCATTTGTAACTATATCAATTCCTCATAGCATAGATAAAGAAAATATCAGCATTAAAGATTCTTGATATTTATTTATATATTGGGGCTGTCATTCGAACAATAAAACATACTGGCCATTGTCATCTAATAAAAATAATATTAAATATAGCAATTGAATAAAAGTACCCACTGTGAGATTCCTGGAGTGCCTTATGCTTATCTCCAATACTAGGTTCTTCTAACAAAGAATCCTTCCTATCCTTCTTTCCAAATATATAAGACCATTCATTGTCATATGCACACACGGGTGCTATTCATGACAACTTATAAAAAAATATATTTTATAAAATTAATATTATGAAGTTGGAAAGGGATGATATCACTCTTTATTCAGTTTAGCTAAGTACATGTGTTTTCCCATGAGCGCCACTAGATTGTTTTCAATCTAGATAAGTATCTATTTATAGTGTACTTGAGTTCAAACTCATTCAGTACATATTTATTACACATGACTTGGATGACTATTGAACAAAAATGACATTCTTACATTTATCTATATTGATAAAATTACAAGATCCCAATATTACCAAAGTTTATACTATAGATCAAAGATTCTTATAGACATTGCTAGCTCATTAGCGTGTATTGATGAACAGACATGTATAATCATATTAATGGCTTCCAAATAAGCATGTGAAGACCATTATTGATATTGATGACCATTTAAATAGATTATTTATCACAATAAAGGTAATAATGATGATGATGATAATAATATCATAATAATGATACTAATAGTGATGTCATAATAATGATTATAATAGTGATGATGATACCAGCCATGGCTTATCAATAAACTCACAACAATAAATTCATCTTTATAAACTTATAGGCATCTATTAAAATTATCATATTTCATACTGGGATTTAATAATACTAATGGTGATGATTGATCATCATGAATCTCTTTGCGTAATATTCAATTTTCTATAAACCCCTATTTACTAAAATATATTCATTACGCTAAACATTAAATTTAATGATTATAATTTATTAATGATGATTGATGGCGATCATAACTTTTATATAGTATTATTTGAAACATTTTAACTAATAACATGATATCCATCTTTGATGAGGATGATCTAAATTCATGGACACAATACAATTTTAGCTTTCTATGTTGAACTATAATTATCAAAATTTGGTTATTTTCAAGCATAATCCTTAAATATTCAAATATCAACATTCTAGTTTACTTAGTATTTTTGCGGACGCTTAATATTTGCAAGTGATTGCTCAATAAATATAAATGGTAATACTTAATAACTGTGAGCAATGATGATGAATTAAAATGATAGAATTAAGACAAAAAACAAAAAACAAAAAAAAACACAATATTCTTAATAATAACTCGGAAACCAATTAAGATATATAATTATATTTTATTAACACTACTACTCTTTCTTTCCTTCTTTAAAGTCAAATCGACAATTAAATAAATGGCTTTATTAATATAAAAATTTATATAAGTATAAGCAAATAAACTTAATATATAGGTTTGTCACTTTTCTTGATATCTCAAAATAAGCTGACTTAAATCAATATTAGAAAAAAAAAATACATATTCTATAAATGCTTATTTAAGACTTTTCTTACTCATCATATCATAAAATAAATTTCAGGTGTAACTTATATATGTTATTTCATTTCCATTCAAATGTAATGCCCTACTTTTTAATTTACCATTTTAAACTAATCATATATAACCTATTCTTTGATGTGTTTGGATAAGCAGTTATACATTCACGCATTCGGTAATGTTAACATATGTTTAAAATGTATACCCATAAATTACATATATAAAAATATCTTTTTCTTTTGCAACCTTATAGCGAAAGAAAATAAAATACATATATTAATTTTTTAATATGCAACAAGATAAAATAAAAATACAAAACATTATAAATGCATATATCTATAGGTTGCTCATTATCATTAACAACTGAAGAACAATTAAAAAAAAACATTTCAACATTACAATATATAATAAAAAAAAAAACAATAAAAAAAATAATGAAAAATTTAAGTTTAAAGATTTAAACTATGTTTGTGCTATGTTGTGAGATATTGCAAATAACTATAGATAAACAAGTCTTTAATGTTTCTGTATCAAAAAAGAAAATTGCTTTGACCAGTAAATTAAGGTTTACTTTTAATAAGTAAAAGAATAAAATCGGTTAAAGAAAGTTCATATTTACCCATCTACTTTTTACTTCTTATTAATGTCCTGAGTTTGAATTTTCAGACTGCTTTTCTTTGCTCACCAACAACAAGAAAATAAAATACATATATTAATTTTTTAATATGCAACAAGATAAAATAAAAATACAAAACATTATAAATGCATATATCTATAGGTTGCTCATTATCATTAACAACTGAAGAACAATTAAAAAAAAACATTTCAACATTACAATATATAATAAAAAAAAAAACAATAAAAAAAATAATGAAAAATTTAAGTTTAAAGATTTAAACTATGTTTGTGCTATGTTGTGAGATATTGCAAATAACTATAGATAAACAAGTCTTTAATGTTTCTGTATCAAAAAAGAAAATTGCTTTGACCAGTAAATTAAGGTTTACTTTTAATAAGTAAAAGAATAAAATCGGTTAAAGAAAGTTCATATTTACCCATCTACTTTTTACTTCTTATTAATGTCCTGAGTTTGAATTTTCAGACTGCTTTTCTTTGCTCACCAACAACAACAACAACAAAAAAAAAGTTATTGCAGATACTTTTAAGATAATACTGAATCAATTGACTTTGCTTGTTTCTTCAATTCCATTATTATTCACTGTTGATTGGCTTCCCTCTACCATTTAAAAAAAAGTTATTATAAGTACTTTGAATAAGTAGGTACCGGTGGATTTGCTTGTCTCTCTCCTTTAAAAAAATAATTGCTGTTGACACTTTAGATGATTGAGGTAAATCAACAAAAATTTGATTTATGGCTTCAAACTTGGTTCTACATAGCTGTTATAAATTTTCTTTTCCTCCTATTTCCTCTTCTCCATTCATTCGAAGGTAATGAGCTTTTAATAAGCCAGGAACTAGAAACAAAGCATTCCATATAGCTTGTGTGGTTGGCTTCAAAATCTATCATTTTGTTGGTTATTACTGGATACATGACTTCATAGACAGATCAGCGATTTTGACTCATTCTGTATTAATCAGGAAGCAGAAAAAAATGGTTTAGCAATGCAGAGGCATAGTCTTATGCATAACCAAATATGTTAATATCATTTTTTTATATAATTATTACTAACTTCTAATAAATTCAATCTTGTTCCATTTCTCTCCTCTTCTTTAATATTTCTGGAAATTGTTTTATATAAACACACATTTCATTTGCTCTTTTTTTTCAACTTTCAAGGAGTGAGAAAAAAAAAATTAAAGCGTTCACTCTCTTTTAAAAAAAAAATCATCAGAGCTTACATTTCTGCTTAAGAATAATAACAAGGAAGGACCGACTGAGTTGAGTCTCAAAATAATAATAATAATTTGAGTGACTCTCACTCTAAAAAAATTAATGACTAACTGATCATCTCTCTAAAAAAATTTATGATTAACTGATCATCTCTCCAAAGAAATTTTTAAGACTGACTGATCATCTCTTTTAAAAAATTTATGACTGACTGATCATCTCTTTTTAAAAATTTATGACTAACTGATTAAAAAAAATTGTTTTAATCATTTATATTGCGAATTTCAACCAAAGAAAAAAAAAACATCTGGAAATCTTTATCTTAAAAAAAAATCAAAGCTTCACACGTTTGACGTCGGTCAGAATCAATAACGACTTATAATTGATCGCTATCGTTATCTACATCAAAGCACCTCTTTTGTAAAAATAATCTTAAGATACAGATAACAACAAACCTGGAATCTATAGCCATCAGGAATAAGTGTAAAAGCATCTTTGTGTTTGTACAGATCTATTCATTGTGTCACACGTGTACATTTTTTTTATCTCCTTATCTAACAATCTTAATTGCTTTATTTCACACTTTTCTGATTTACTCTATTTTAACAAAATGAAAGTTAAATAAATTTAACACATATTATTTAATAAAAAAAATATTATATAATAAATCACAAAAAAGAACTGCTTATTCATAATAATAAATCTATACATATAAATCTATGTATGCTAAACATCACATGATCACTATCTCATACTAGCACAATAATTGTTATTAAACAATCCAAAACACAGCAAAATTCTCCATATAGTAGTGCCATCTTGTGCTAACAAGAGCAATCAATGGATGCCAGAAGGCTTGTGCATAAAATCCCTATCTAGTGCCTACTCATCCAATATCCCCAGACTAGTTTCTGGCTTGTGGCCTTCATCAGTGAGGAGCCTTGGATCTGAGAGCACTGCACCTAGATCTTAGGATCTAATGCAACCCTCCAGCACCCACCTTTTAACTCTATTTAACTACAAAAGTATGAGAATGAAATTGAAAACACTATTAATATTTTCAATCCAAGCTCAATAGCTTATATAGTCATATGGGTCTGAACTCAATTCAGTACCCATACATTTTGGTGTCTTTGGCTCTTTAACAACCATAGCCACCATTATCCTATTAGGCAGGATTGGTGTTAAACCACTAAACATCACATGATCACTATCTCATACTAGCACAATAATTGTTATTAAACAATCCAAAACACAGCAAAATTCTCCATATAGTAGTGTCATCTTGTGCTAACAAGAGCAATCAATGGATGCCAGAAGGCTTGTGCATAAAATCCCTATCTAGTGCCTACTCATCCAATATCCCCAGACTAGTTTCTGGCTTGTGGCCTTCATCAGTGAGGAGCCTTGAATCTGAGAGCACTGCACCTAGATCTTAGGATCTAATGCAACCCTCCAGCACCCACCTTTTAACTCTATTTAACTACAAAAGTATGAGAATGAAATTGAAAACACTATTAATATTTTCAATCCAAGCTCAATAGCTTATATAGTCATATGGGTCTGAACCCAATTCAGGTCCCATACATTTTGGTGTCTTTGGCTCTTTAACAACCATAGCCACCATTATCCTATTAGGCAGGATTGGTGTTAAACCACTAAACATCACATGATCACTATCTCATACTAGCACAATAATTGTTATTAAACAATCCAAAACACAGCAAAATTCTCCATATAGTAGTGCCATCTTGTGCTAACAAGAGCAATCAATGGATGCCAGAAGGCTTGTGCATAAAATCCCTATCTAGTGCCTACTCATCCAATATCCCCAGACTAGTTTCTGGCTTGTGGCCTTCATCGGTGAGGAGCCTTGGATCTGAGAGCACTGCACCTAGATCTAAGGATCTAATGCAACCCTCCAGCACCCACCTTTTAACTCTATTTAACTACAAAAGTATGAGAATGAAATTGAAAACACTATTAATATTTTCAATCCAAGCTCAATAGCTTATATAGTCATATGGGTCTGAACTCAATTCAGTACCCATACATTTTGGTGTCTTTGGCTCTTTAACAACCATAGCCACCATTATCCTATTAGGCAGGATTGGTGTTAAACCACTAAACATCACATGATCACTATCTCATACTAGCACAATAATTGTTATTAAACAATCCAAAACACAGCAAAATTCTCCATGTAGTAGTGCCATCTTGTGCTAACAAGAGCAATCAATGGATGCCAGAAGGCTTGTGCATAAAATCCCTATCTAGTGCCTACTCATCCAATATCCCCAGACTAGTTTCTGGCTTGTGGCCTTCATCAGTGAGGAGCCTTGGATCTGAGAGCACTGCACCTAGATCTTAGGATCTAATGCAACCCTCCAGCACCCACCTTTTAACTCTATTTAACTACAAAAGTATGAGAATGAAATTGAAAACACTATTAATATTTTCAATCCAAGCTCAATAGCTTATATAGTCATATGGGTCTGAACTCAATTCAGTACCCATACATTTTGGTGTCTTTGGCTCTTTAACAACCATAGCCACCATTATCCTATTAGGCAGGATTGGTGTTAAACCACTAAACATCACATGATCACTATCTCATACTAGCACAATAATTGTTATTAAACAATCCAAAACACAGCAAAATTCTCCATATAGTAGTGCCATCTTGTGCTAACAAGAGCAATCAATGGATGCCATAAGGCTTGTGCATAAAATCCCTATCTAGTGCCCACTCATCCAATATCCCCAGACTAGTTTCTGGCTTGTGGCCTTCATCAGTGAGGAGCCTTGGATCTGAGAGCACTGCACCTAGATCTTAGGATCTAATGCAACCCTCCAGCACCCACCTTTTAACTCTATTTAACTACAAAAGTATGAGAATGAAATTGAAAACACTATTAATATTTTCAATCCAAGCTCAATAGCTTATATAGTCATATGGGTCTGAACTCAATTCAGTACCCATACATTTTGGTGTCTTTGGCTCTTTAACAACCATAGCCACCATTATCCTATTAGGCAGGATTTGTGTTAAACCACTAAACATCACATGATCACTATCTCATACTAGCACAATAATTGTTATTAAACAATCCAAAACACAGCAAAACTCTCCATATAGTAGTGCCATCTTGTGCTAACAAGAGCAATCAATGGATGCCAGAAGGCTTGTGCATAAAATCCCTATCTAGTGCCTACTCATCCAATATCCCCAGACTAGTTTCTGGCTTGTGGCCTTCATCAGTGAGGAACCTTGGATCTGAGAGCACTGCACCTAGATCTAAGGATCTAATGCAACCCTCCAGCACCCACCTTTTAACTCTATTTAACTACAAAAGTATGAGAATGAAATTGAAAACACTATTAATATTTTCAATCCAAGCTCAATAGCTTATATAGTCATATGGGTCTGAACTCAATTCAGTACCCATACATTTTGGTGTCTTTGGCTCTTTAACAACCATAGCCACCATTATCCTATTAGGCAGGATTGGTGTTAAACCACTAAACATCACATGATCACTATCTCATACTAGCAAAATAATTGTTATTAAACAATCCAAAACACAGCAAAATTCTCCATATAGTAGTGCCATCTTGTGCTAACAAGAGCAATCAATGGATGCCAGAAGGCTTGTGCATAAAATCCCTATCTAGTGCCTACTCATCCAATATCCCCAGACTAGTTTCTGGCTTGTGGCCTTCATCAGTGAGGAGCCTTGGATCTGAGAGCACTGCACCTAGATCTTAGGATCTAATGCAACCCTCCAGCACCCACCTTTTAACTCTATTTAACTACAAAAGTATGAGAATGAAATTGAAAACACTATTAATATTTTCAATCCAAGCTCAATAGCTTATATAGTCATATGGGTCTGAACTCAATTCAGTACCCATACATTTTGGTGTCTTTGGCTCTTTAACAACCATAGCCACCATTATCCTATTAGGCAGGATTGGTGTTAAACCACTAAACATCACATGATCACTATCTCATATTAGCACAATAATTGTTATTAAACAATCCAAAACACAGCAAAATTCTCCATATAGTAGTGCCATCTTGTGCTAACAAGAGCAATCAATAGATGCCAGAAGGCTTGTGCATAAAATCCCTATCTAGTGCCTACTCATCCAATATCCCCAGACTAGTTTCTGGCTTGTGGCCTTCATCAGTGAGGAGCCTTGGATCTGAGAGCACTGCACCTAGATCTTAGGATCTAATGCAACCCTCCAGCACCCACCTTTTAACTCTATTTAACTACAAAAGTATGAGAATGAAATTGAAAACACTATTAATATTTTCAATCCAAGCTCAATAGCTTATATAGTCATATGGGTCTGAACTCAATTCAGTACCCATACATTTTGGTGTCTTTGGCTCTTTAACAACCATAGCCACCATTATCCTATTAGTGATCATGTGATGTTTAGTGGTTTAACACCAATCCTGCCTAATAGGATAATGGTGGCTATGGTTGTTAAAGAGCCAAAGACACCAAAATGTATGGGTACTGAATTGAGTTCAGACCCATATGACTATATAAGCTATTGAGCTTGGATTGAAAATATTAATAGTGTTTTCAATTTCATTCTCATAGTTTTGTAGTTAAATAGAGTTAAAAGGTGGGTGCTGGAGGGTTGCATTAGATCCTAAGATCTAGGTGCAGTGCTCTCAGATCCAAGGCTCCTCACTGATGAAGGCCACAAGCCAGAAACTAGTCTGGGGATATTGGATGAGTAGGCACTAGATAGGGATTTTATGCACAAGCCTTCTGGCATCCATTGATTGCTCTTGTTAGCACAAGATGGCACTACTATATGGAGAGTTTTGCTTTGTTTTGGATTGTTTAATAACAATTATTGTGCTAGTATGAGATAGTGATCATGTGATGTTTAGTGGTTTAACACCAATCCTGCCTAATAGGATAGTGGTGGCTATGGTTGTTAAAGAGCCAAAGACACCAAAATGTATGGGTACTGAATTGAGTTCAGACCCATATGACTATATAAGCTATTGAGCTTGGATTGAAAATATTAATAGTGTTTTCAATTTCATTCTCATAGTTTTGTAGTTAAATAGAGTTAAAAGGTGGGTGCTGGAGGGTTGCATTAGATCCTAAGATCTAGGTGCAGTGCTCTCAGATCCAAGGCTCCTCACTGATGAAGGCCACAAGCCAGAAACTAGTCTGGGGATATTGGATGAGTAGGCACTAGATAGGGATTTTATGCACAAGCCTTCTGGCATCCATTGATTGCTCTTGTTAGCACAAGATGGCACTACTATATGGAGAGTTTTGCTTTGTTTTGGATTGTTTAATAACAATTATTGTGCTAGTATGAGATAGTGATCATGTGATGTTTAGTGGTTTAACACCAATCCTGCCTAATAGGATAGTGGTGGCTATGGTTGTTAAAGAGCCAAAGACACCAAAATGTATGGGTACTGAATTGAGTTCAGACCCATATGACTATATAAGCTATTGAGCTTGGATTGAAAATATTAATAGTGTTTTCAATTTCATTCTCATAGTTTTGTAGTTAAATAGAGTTAAAAGGTGGGTGCTGGAGGGTTGCATTAGATCCTAAGATCTAGGTGCAGTGCTCTCAGATCCAAGGCTCCTCACTGATGAAGGCCACAAGCCAGAAACTAGTCTGGGGATATTGGATGAGTAGGCACTAGATAGGGATTTTATGCACAAGCCTTCTGGCATCCATTGATTGCTCTTGTTAGCACAAGATGGCACTACTATATGGAGAGTTTTGCTTTGTTTTGGATTGTTTAATAACAATTATTGTGCTAGTATGAGATAGTGATCATGTGATGTTTAGTGGTTTAACACCAATCCTGCCTAATAGGATAGTGGTGGCTATGGTTGTTAAAGAGCCAAAGACACCAAAATGTATGGGTACTGAATTGAGTTCAGACCCATATGACTATATAAGCTATTGAGCTTGGATTGAAAATATTAATAGTGTTTTCAATTTCATTCTCATAGTTTTGTAGTTAAATAGAGTTAAAAGGTGGGTGCTGGAGGGTTGCATTAGATCCTAAGATCTAGGTGCAGTGCTCTCAGATCCAAGGCTCCTCACTGATGAAGGCCACAAGCCAGAAACTAGTCTGGGGATATTGGATGAGTAGGCACTAGATAGGGATTTTATGCACAAGCCTTCTGGCATCCATTGATTGCTCTTGTTAGCACAAGATGGCACTACTATATGGAGAGTTTTGCTTTGTTTTGGATTGTTTAATAACAATTATTGTGCTAGTATGAGATAGTGATCATGTGATGTTTAGTGGTTTAACACCAATCCTGCCTAATAGGATAGTGGTGGCTATGGTTGTTAAAGAGCCAAAGACACCAAAATGTATGGGTACTGAATTGAGTTCAGACCCATATGACTATATAAGCTATTGAGCTTGGATTGAAAATATTAATAGTGTTTTCAATTTCATTCTCATAGTTTTGTAGTTAAATAGAGTTAAAAGGTGGGTGCTGGAGGGTTGCATTAGATCCTAAGATCTAGGTGCAGTGCTCTCAGATCCAAGGCTCCTCACTGATGAAGGCCACAAGCCAGAAACTAGTCTGGGGATATTGGATGAGTAGGCACTAGATAGGGATTTTATGCACAAGCCTTCTGGCATCCATTGATTGCTCTTGTTAGCACAAGATGGCACTACTATATGGAGAGTTTTGCTTTGTTTTGGATTGTTTAATAACAATTATTGTGCTAGTATGAGATAGTGATCATGTGATGTTTAGTGGTTTAACACCAATCCTGCCTAATAGGATAGTGGTGGCTATGGTTGTTAAAGAGCCAAAGACACCAAAATGTATGGGTACTGAATTGAGTTCAGACCCATATGACTATATAAGCTATTGAGCTTGGATTGAAAATATTAATAGTGTTTTCAATTTCATTCTCATAGTTTTGTAGTTAAATAGAGTTAAAAGGTGGGTGCTGGAGGGTTGCATTAGATCCTAAGATCTAGGTGCAGTGCTCTCAGATCCAAGGCTCCTCACTGATGAAGGCCACAAGCCAGAAACTAGTCTGGGGATATTGGATGAGTAGGCACTAGATAGGGATTTTATGCACAAGCCTTCTGGCATCCATTGATTGCTCTTGTTAGCACAAGATGGCACTACTATATGGAGAGTTTTGCTTTGTTTTGGATTGTTTAATAACAATTATTGTGCTAGTATGAGATAGTGATCATGTGATGTTTAGTGGTTTAACACCAATCCTGCCTAATAGGATAGTGGTGGCTATGGTTGTTAAAGAGCCAAAGACACCAAAATGTATGGGTACTGAATTGAGTTCAGACCCATATGACTATATAAGCTATTGAGCTTGGATTGAAAATATTAATAGTGTTTTCAATTTCATTCTCATAGTTTTGTAGTTAAATAGAGTTAAAAGGTGGGTGCTGGAGGGTTGCATTAGATCCTAAGATCTAGGTGCAGTGCTCTCAGATCCAAGGCTCCTCACTGATGAAGGCCACAAGCCAGAAACTAGTCTGGGGATATTGGATGAGTAGGCACTAGATAGGGATTTTATGCACAAGCCTTCTGGAATCCATTGATTGCTCTTGTTAGCACAAGATGGCACTACTATATGGAGAATTTTGCTGTGTTTTGGATTGTTTAAATCTCTGTATGTATAAAAGAATAAAAAAAATTTTTTTTAAATAATTGAATACTATATATATATATATATATATATCTACATTTGCCTCACTCCCAAACAAAAAAAAATTTTGAATATAAAAAAAAAATTGCTTAGGTCATGAGTGCCATTGGTTTTAGGCTACGTACATTATATGTGCCTTTTACTCCTTCTGACAATTCTAGTACAAATGCATTTTCCCCTTTTCTTTCCTTTAGCATGAATGGCCCTTCATATATATTATAAAACTTTTTGAATGTATGCTTCTGTGGGTCGCTATTTTGCATTTGCTGATGGGAATTATTCCCAGGCCTACCTATGTTTGGTTTACTAGGTTTCATGGGATAGTGTCGGCCTAATTGGTTGTTTATAATCCTAATGGTGGAGACCTTATAACTATATCTCTCCTCCATCCTAGAATAACCTTTCATTTTCCTTTCTGCAACTCCCAGGGCATCCAATAGGTCTGCCACTCTCATTGGGGAGTGCACCTCTTCTATTATCATATATATATATATATTCCCAGGCATTCCTATGTTTGGTTTGCCAGGTTTTGTGGGAAATTGTCTGCCTAACTGGTTTGTTCCCATTCTCATATTGGAGACTTTATAGCCATAGCTCTCCTCCTCTCTAAGATAACTTTCAGCTATCCTTTTGGTAGCTCCCAATGTCTCAAACTGGTCTGCTACATTTACTGGGGCATATACATCAGCAGCTATCTTTAATTCTAAGAAACTAGCTTTACTGACTACATCTTTCTTGAGGTCAATTTGTTCCTGTACAGTGGCTACCTTTATTTCTAGGTTATGTATCTCACTGTATATATCCTCTTTGGGATTACACTGTTCTTGAACAGCAGCTACTTCATCATTTTCATATAGCTTGTCTACAGTCACATAACTCTGGCACTATTTCTTGTTCTGGATTGGTCATCTTATTATCAGTTTCTTTACCTAAATCAGTCACTTGATCATTCATTTCTGGTGATGGTTGATCCATCTTATTGTTAAGTCCCTGAGACAGTCCTTTGATAGACTCATGCCTTGTTTGGAAGTGCCGATCAAACATCTGGTTTATCTCTCGTCTCATTTCTCTAATCTCTTGTGATCATTGATCGAGTCTGATTCATTTCTTTCAATTGTGCCATTATCATGGGAAACCACTCTGGGTAACCTTCCTTCATTTCTTCCATGACTACTTCTTTGTCTTGTTCCAAATTACTCTTTTTTTATACTTATTTATAAACTTTTAATTATTGATTGCTTTTCGGCTTTATTCTGTTTAATTTATTATATTCTGATTTATTGTTCTGATTTATTGTTCTGATTTTTTGTTCTGATTTATTGTTCTGCTCTGATTTATTGTTCTGATTTATTGTTCTGCTCCCTGATTTCTTATACATCCAGAGTCAAACACCTTTATCTATCTTCATATACCTTAAAATTTTCAACCACTCTTTCTCAGCCATAATTCTCCCCATCAATCTATCTATATCTCAAGTGCCTTTAATTAACTTAACCTCCATCATCAAACTTTTTTCTTTTACCTATATATGATTGATAAAGTATGAGGTCATAGTTCTATTTAAAACATTTATTTAAAAAAAAGCTATCTCTGTATTAGTGTGTCCTTTTATGCCATCATTTATCTAGTTTTTTCATGCCTTTTATAAAACTTAACTCTCTCTATGCCCTTTTTTAATACACTAAGCAAAGAAGAAAAATTACTTATATAACATATGTGCTAGATTTATAACAGAGTTCATGTCTCAAGTCATTTATATACTCATCTATCCTTCTAGAGATCTGACAGATATTGACAGCCAAAATAATGATTAGCAATTCACAATCATGAGATAGACAAAAGAATTCAATCACTGCACTTAAAGCACACAATGCTCCATGAACACTCAGATGATCACCCCAATTCAATCACTCTAAGCTACAACAACCCATAATAGTTTATTGCAAACATTGTTGCATTGCCCTGCTTACTTCCAAGTCTTAGGGGCTTTAATTTGTCAAATACTGCCTTGCTTATCTTTAAAGTCTTAGAGGCAACAATTATATATCAGTAAAACAAAATACTGCCTTGCTCTCTTTGGAGTCATAGAGGCGAAATATTATGTATCAGAAAAATTATGTCTTGCTCTCTCTGGAGTCTTAGAGGTGAAATCATGACAGGCCTACTGTTAACTGCTTCATGATAAAACAACTGATATTATACTCTGGGTTGGAGCAGTGAATGAGATAAATTAATCACCAGTGGCATGAATACATCACATTCTCAAGGCAATGACAAAAATTCTCCATCCATCATCACAACCGTAACACAACCAACCAAACTCCAACAATCAAATATCCAATCCAACCTCCAAAATCATAAATTTTCTATAACACAAACTTTTCAAACATGAACAAAATTATTATTCCACACTTCAAGGCTATTAATATTTCTATGCTTATTTAATTGATAAGCAAAATATATAAAAAAACAGTGTTATTAACTTTAACACATTATAAGTTGTGATATCATTATATTTTAAAAATTGAAACTAAGCTCTATAATGACTGTATTCATTTATCATCATCAAAAATGCAATAACAGTAATCATCATCATCTAAACATCAGGCCAAAATATTTGTATACACTAATAATAAAAAAATTGCACAGAAAAAAAATATTCCTTTTTTTTTTAAACTATACATCTGTCATCACTATATGCTACCCATCTCTCATGTATGTGGGGTATTTCAAGCCAATATTTGGCTTATTTCGAGCCCCAAGTTGGGCGCCATTTGTAACAATTTATAAATTACCATTTGTAACAATATTTATAAATTAATATAAATATGTATTTGTAATGATAATAAATTATTTAGATAGGGAAATTATTAATTATTAGATATATGTCTATCCAATCTGTACCATTTGTAACTATATCAATTCCTCATAGCATAGATAAAGAAAATATCAGCATTAAAGATTCTTGGTATTTATTTATATATTGGGGCTGTCATTCGAACAATAAAACATACTGGCCATTGTCATCTAATAAAAATAATATTAAATATAGCAACTGAATAAAAGTACCCACTGTGAGATTCCTGGAGTGCCTTATGCTT
>JAQFVV010007177.1:0-62500 GCA_028023455.1 Epiperipatus broadwayi | reverse complement strand
TCTGTGCCAAATTGTATACAGACACTATAAAAGTAAATGCTTATTTATATATATATGATTAAGTTTCTGCTGGAATGACATTTAGTAAATTCTAGGAAATTTCATCGGCGTCATTCAGTCAGACATTGTATATAGTAATTGAAGGTGACCGTTATATTGTCACACCTTCTGTGCCAGTACTTCAGATTTGCTCATATATAAATATTTGAGTCGTAGGAATAAGAGGGATTCTTTTTATTCCTGCATAAATTCTATATCATGTATTGGTCAGAGGGTATTCATTTATTATTTAACACTCACAAAGCATTTGCACAATTGGCTTGAAAGGCCGATATTCGAATGTAATTACAAATTGTATACAGACGCTATAAAAATAAATGCTTATTTATATTATTATTATTATTACTATTATTATTATTATTATTATTATTATTATTATTATTATTATTATTATTATTATTATTATTATTATTATTATTATTATTATTATTATTATTATATGCAATTTTGAACTCGGGATCCTATAAATAAATTAAAGTGTGTTCAGCTGAAGAATTTATTTTGTTTCAAACCAGCTTAATCTTATTATTTAAGTTTTTTTTTAAATTGTTTTAAAAAAGTATTATTAAGGAACTATTGAACATTTTCGTTTGAAAATCATTGCCATGTGTATAAATGTATTAATTGAAGCTTCGAATTTGGAAAAAATATCTTAACCTGGATAAATTGTCTACACATTATTAAATGGATAAACCATTACAAAGCTGAAATATGAATTTGAGTTAATGTATTATTATTTTTTATGGGCTGTTTTATTGGTTTAAAAAAAGAATGAAACCATAAAAAATATTTATGCTATTATTTTTTTTTGTAACACTTTTTAAATAAATATACAGGTAAACTAGAGTTATAATTTTAAAACGAAATAGGTTTATTAGAATGAGCAAATGTTTTTTTTTTTGCTATTCTTAAGTAGATTTAGTTTATTTATTAAGCATTACACCAGATAGTTTCTATTTAATAATTTCAGTAATAGAGATTTAAATATCACTGTTTTATTTTCATATAAATGGGATGTTTTACTCAATTTTATTTAAATTTACCAAAGAAGTTTATCAGAGAGTATCCCTTCATTTGTTTTATGAATGTTATCTTAATAATAAATACAAATATTTTATATTCGTTGAGAAGTAAATATTCTTGCATTTAATTTACAATTTTAAAAGTCCACTAGTCACTATATTTTAGCATTTAATATTTTGTATGTGTGCATTGTACCTTGCCTAGAATTTTACATGCATTTAATTTTAAAGTATTTTCTACAGTAGTCAGTTGACACATAGTTTGCTTTGTTGGTTCAAATATTGGATATATGCTTTGTATTTTATAACATTCTTGGAAATAACTTAGTTAGTTTAAGTGAAGTATATATCTTGCTATTACTTAGAATTTGTTAGCCACAAGAGTAAGGCTTAGTTTATAATTTTTAAATGTGCCTTATGAAATAGAGAAAATCCTACATCCTTATTGTATTGTATTTCCAAGATTTGGTAGTGATTGTCCCCAAAAAGAAGGTATTGTATTGTATTTTTCCGTGATGATGATCACATTTATAAGCATTGGAAATCCCATGAGAGAGGATCATGCTTTCCTGGTGTGTTTTCCTGTTCCCAGATGTACTGTAGATGAATTGCAGACAAATTAGTTTTGCTTCAAAGTTAGGTATTTTTGGAAGCCACCATATTCTTTTCCAGCTCTGAGGAGCCTAGTATTTTTGTATTGTTTTTGCCTATAATTCATGATGACTTAATGCCAATTCCACCACAGTAGGTGTTGTTGTATTTGTTTTAGATTTGTGATGACAAGATATGCTTGTTTGAGGAAATGTATTTCTTCAGGTAGTTATAGCTAATTTAAGGCTCATAGGTATATCAATGTTTGCATTGTGTTGCTATGATAGTTTTATCATGCACAAGCTAACAAACAATAAGTTATATTTATTTTAAAGTATGTTAAATATGCATATGGTATAAGTGGCAATTCACATATACTAATTTAATATTTGGTACTTGTGACTTTTGACCTATTTGGCCGCCAGAGGCGCTGGCCAGGGTCAACCACAGAAATACTTAGAGTAGAGGCCCCAAATGCAGAATTGCACATTCCAGCCAAAGGGTGTCACTTTTCACAATGCGTAAGCACAGGCACAATCCACCAGCTGGCTGGCAACAAAGCTGCCTGCTTTGTGGCGCTGGTCGCAGTGCGTAAGCCCATTTAGCTTACATCATTTGCTTATGTAAACACATCTAGCTTATGTGTCATCTGCTAACAGTGACTACCAAGATTCTAGCCCACTACGTGGCACTGTTTCTCCACGGTTACACAGGGAAAATAAGTGCACTGATAGAATTTATGTACATACTACTTAAAATATGAATGGTGTATAATGTGCAGGTATGAATAATTAAGAAGCTACAACTATTTAAATATTCTTTCAAACTTAATAGTATCACATGCTATTTCACAGTTTTATAAATGGATGTATTTTTAAATTATTATTTTTTTAAAAATCGACCTTTTTTTTTAATTATTTACTCTATGTCAAAATGTTATATATAAGTCGAGCGGTGAAATTTGCTATCATGGCCACTTGAAAACGCTAAAATTATCACGTAGAAATCCTCATAATTATTCATAAAATATTTTATTAATCTATAAGTCAATCCTAAATTTAAAAATCGATCTTTTTTTTTTTTAATTTTTACGACAATCGGGTTTTTTTTTTTAAAAAAAGCTAATTTCCCCCCCCTTCTTTTAAAATTAGAGACATTCCAAAGATAAAATCTAATATATTAATAGGGGCTTTACTAATGAATAGCTATGGTCAATTAATGAATTGCATTGATTTAATGAGACAGAAACTGATATATGATGAATTATATTTATTGACAATTTCATATATACTTGATATAACCCATTACTTAGGGTTGGATAATGCACATAGGCATTTTATTTACTAAACAACATTACTCTAGGGTAGGTCATTTAGCAAAATAAATTTGTGGCTAATTATTTAATTGCGCTAATTTTATGCTATATAATAAATAACTACATTCCACTTATTAGTTATGCCCTTTCATCATCAGTTCGAGTGGTTATTATACATGTAATCAAACCAAGTCTGGAGTGAAGTTTAATATACATCTGATTATGATAATTTTATATATTAAATATGGGCATATAAAGCCTCATAGATAGCTTTACATTGAACGGTTTTCAAGAATGCTTCTGTTCAACGCCGAAGATTGCATATTATGGAGGTAGAGTTGGCTATAAAGATTTTACTAATATGCTAAGCACAAGTAAAATATAATAATAAAGTGGCTCCATCTTATATATATAAAAAAAAAACAGCACAATGATAAAATATTGATCAATTTCACATCCTCCAAGCCGAAGTATATTATAAATTAAATTCCATACATTAAATGAACAGTAGTTGGTGTTGTCAGATTGATTAAAAGAGCCAACTCTTCTGTAGTATGAGAAATACATATATGCTACTGATGGGAATATATATATATATATATATATATATATATATATATATATATATATATATATATATATATATATATATATATATATATACACACAAACTTTACTTTATCCCGTTCAATCTCTTAGTTATGTATAATTAATAAACTTTTAAAGGGAGAAAGTATATTTAAGGGACTTACAAATACTTTAATAAGAAAAATATACTTATGATTACACTCCAGGCTAGTTTAATCTTTAGTAACAAAATAATTAAAGGTTGAACGTTTGGATTTATAAGCCACATTTTATATTTACATTAATTATTTACTAAATGACAATATAATAATGAGCACAAAGGGTCGCCATTATTTATAAATTAGGGGTTCGAAACAGAGCGCTAAATGATGCTATAATTAATACAATATGAAGATTTTAAATAATATCTTCAAAAAGTATATATTTCGTAACTAAATGCATGCAATTTCAAGACAGGTATAATTAATAATAACTAAAATAAGCAAGAGAGAAATAAATATAACTGCAGTGATTAAGTTATATAGCAAAACAAGAAGTTAATAAAGGAAATTAACAAAAGTATGTCATTTATAGAATTGAAATATTATTGATAAGACATTTTAGAAAGAGTTTACAATATAGTTAGCTAACCTGATTTTGAAGCAAAAATGATTATTTTGAATTTTACACAGAGATCTGCGATTTTAATAATTTTAAAACAGATACTCAAGCTGGAACATAGGTGAGTTCTTTGGCGGCTTATGGCATCTTCTCTTTAGTTGGGAGACGATTTAAGATGGTATTCCTATAGCTGGAGTTGGGGTAGTTGAATTTGAATGAAGGTGAGTTCTTTTAATGGCTTATGGCATCTTCTATTTATTATAAGCTTGTTAAGGCAACATTGGTTGTTGCTCCTGCCTCGGATGAATCAAATTCCGACGTTCCATCATGGCAAAGGCTACAAATTCTTGCCTGACTCTGCAGGCCCTAGATAAATTAGCAAATTTTCAGCTTCTCATAGTAACAGCTCTTCAAAAGCAAGATGGAGTATTTTTCGTTTGCCTCAGGACCAATCGACTTTTAATTAAACAAAATCATATAATCTAATTTCTACTTCTGATAAAGACTCCGAGGTGTTATTTTTATTTTACTTAAAAAATTATTAAAACATATAAATTATATAATTTTGATTCCGATTTCATTAATTAAATTTCTTTTTAGGTGTTACAAAATGTTATGGCTTAGCAGATAGTAATGGTATTATGATTTATTGATAACATCTTTTGTTGAAACAAATTCAATCAGTAAATTTGATTTTACTTTTACAGGTGCGGTCACTAATTGCTTTCTTGTTTACACAAAATTCCCATTTTTAATTATAAACCAATGACTTTTATTTTAACTAGATATAAATAACTTTTAACATATTTTCTTTATATTGTTTATTTTCAAAAAAGCAAATTTGACAGATCTTATAAAAAAATACTTTAGTTTCAGTTATATCTATTAAACTTTAAATCAGAAAACCGTAAATATAATTATATACACAACTTTTTCACTTGTTTTTTTCTTTTTAAAACAAGTTTTAAAAAGAAAAGGAATGTTGAATTTATATATTTAAAACCGTAAATATATTATAAAGAAAACTTTATATAATACAAATATAAAGTCAATTCTAAATTTTATATTTGTATTATATTCGTATGTGGATGGATAATTTAAATTTTATATTTGTATTATATTCGTAAGTTATATTTGTATTATTATCATATGTGGATGGATAATTTAAACCATGAATTTGTGGCATAATGATTTGTACATATAATATTTAAGATTAAATAAATATAATGTAAAAAGTTTTCTTTATAATATATTTACGGTTTTCTGATTTGAAGTTTAATAGATATAACTGAAACTAAAGTATTTATTTATAAGATCTGTCAAATTTGCTTTTTTGAAAATAAACAATATAAAGAAAATATGTTAAAAGTTGTTTATATCTAGTTAAAATAAAAGACATCGGTTTATAATTAAAAATGGGAATTTTGTGTAAACAAGAAAGCAATTAGTGACTGCACCTGTAAAAGTAAAATCTACTTTACTGATTGAATTTGTTTCAACAAAAGGTGTTATCATTAAATCATAATACCATTACTATCTACTAAGCCATAACATTTTGTAACACCTAAAAAGAAATTTAATTAATGAAATCGGAATCAAAATTATATAATTTATATGTTATAATAATTTTTTTAAGAAATTAAAAATAACACCTCGGAGACTTTATCAGTAGTAGAAATTAGATTATATGATTTTGTTTAATTAAAAGTCGATTGGTCCTGAGGCAATCGAAAGATACTCCATCTTGCTTTTGAAGAGCTGTTACTATGAGAAGCTGAAAATTTGTTCATTTGTCTAGGGCCTGCTAGTCAGGCAAGAATTTGTTGCCTTTGCCGTGATGGAACATCAGAATTTGATCCATCCAAGGCAGGAGCAACAACCAACGTTGCCTTAACAAGCTTATAATAAATAGAAGATGCCATAAGCTGTTAAAAGAACTCACCTTCATTCAAATTCAACTACCCCAACTCCAGATATAGGAATACCTTCTTAAATTGTCTCCCAACTAAAGAGAAGATGCCATAAGCCGCCAAAGAACTCACCTACATTCCATCTCGAGTATCTGTTTTAAAATTATTAAAATCGCAGATCTCTGTGTAAAATTCAAAATAATCATTATTGCTTCAAAATCAGGTTAGCTAACTATATTGTAAACTCTTGCTAAAATGTCTTATCAATAATAATTCAATTATTTAAATGACATACTTTTGTTAATTACCTTTATTAACTTCTTGTTTTTCTATATAACTTAATCACTGCAGTTATATTTATTTCTCTCTTGCTTATTTTAGTTATTATTAATTATGCCTTTCTAGAAACTGCGTGCATTTAGTTACGAAATATATACTTTTTGAAGATATTATTTAAAATCTTCATATTGTATTAATTATAGCATCATTTAGCACTCCGTTTCGAACCCCTACTTTATAAATAATGGCGACCCTTTGTGCTCGTTATTATATTGTCATTTAGTAAATAATTAATGTAAATATAAAATGTGGCTTATAAATCCAAACTTTCAACCTTTAATTATTATGTTACTAAAGATTAAACTAGCCTGGAGTGTAATCATAAGTATATTTTTCTTATTAAATTATTTGTAAGTCCCTTAAATATACTTTCTCCCTTTAAAAGTTTATTAATTATACTAAGAGATTGAACGGGATAAAGTAAAGTTTGTGTATATATATATTCCTGTCAGTAGCATATATGTATTTCTCATACTACAGAAGAGTTGGCTCTTTTAATCAAGCTGACAACACCAACTACTATGTATGGAATTTAATTTATAATATACTTCGGCTTGGCGGATGTGAAATTGATCAATATTTTATCGTTGTGCTGTTTTATATATATATATAAGTTGGAGCCACTTTATTATTATATTTTACTTGTGCATAGCGTATTAGTAAAATCATTATATCCAACTCTACCTCCATAATATGCAATCTTCGGCATTGAACATAAGCATTTTTGAAAACCTTTTCGATCTAAAGCTCTCTGTGAGGCTTTATATGCCCATATTTAATATATAAATTTATCATAATCGGATGTATTATTAAACTTCACTCCAGACTTGGTTTGATTACATGTATAATAGCCACTCGAACTGATGATGAAAGGGCATAACTAATAAGTGGAATGTAGTGATTTATTATATAGCATAAAATTAGCGCAATTAAATAATTAGCCACAAATTTATTTTGCTAAATGGCCTACCCTAGAGTAATGTTGTTTAGTAAATAAAATGCCTGCATGCATTATCCAACCCTAAGTAATGGGTTATATCAAGTATATATGAAATTGTCAATAAATATAATTCATCATATATCAGTTTCTGTCTCATTAAATCAATCCAATTCACTAATTGACGATAGCTATTCATTAGTAAAGCCCCTATTAATATATTAGATTTTATCTTTGGAATGTGTCTAGTTTTGAAAGAAGGAGGAAAAAATTAGCTTTTTTTTTTAAAAAAAAAAAAGAAAACCCGATTGTTGTAAAAATTTAAAAAAAAAAAGATTGATTTTTAAATTTAGAATTGACTTATAGATTAATAAAATATTTTATGAATAATTATGAATAATTTTAGCATTTTCAAGCGGCCATGATAGCAAATTTCACCTATCAACTTATATATAACATTTTGACATAGAGTAAGTAATTAAAAAAAAAAGATTGATTTTTAAAAAAAAAAAAAAATTAAAAATACATCCATTTATAAAACTGTGGAATAGCATGTGATACTATTAAGTTTGAAAGAATATTTAAATAGTTGTAGCTTTATAATTATTCACACCTGCACATTATACGCCATTCATATTTTAAGTAGTAGGTACATAAATTCTATCAGTGCACAGTTTTTCCATGTGTAGCCATGGAGAAACAGCGCCACGTAGTGGGCTAGAATCTTGGTAGTCGCTGTTAGCAGATGACACATAAGCTAGATGTGTTTACAGCAATCAGCGCCACCTAGGTTCTTGGTATCTGCTGGTAGCAGATGATGTAAGCTAAATGGGCTTATGCACTGCGACCAGCGCCACCAAGCGGGCAGCTTTGCTGCCAGCCAGCTGGTGGAATGTCCCTGTGCTTATGCATTGTGAACAGCGCCAACTTTCGGCTGGAATGTGCAATTCTGCATTTGGGGCCCCTACTCTAAGTATTTCTGTGGTTGACCCTGACCAGCACCTCTGGCAGCCACATGAGTCAAAAGTCACAAGTACCTAATATTTTCATCCAGAATTTCACCACTGGATTTGTAAGTCTGTTACATCATTATCTTTAGAAAATTGAGGGAATAATTTTATGTGGATTAAATTTATTTTTTAAAAAAAAAGTATAACTGATTTCTGATGAATGAATGTCCCATACACTTAATTTAGTTTAATTTTAATATTAGCTTAATCTGATTTAAACATATATCTAGCTATAATATTAGTTATATCCGTGAAATTAGTGATGATATTTTTTAAAAAGTATTGTTGAATATGCTTATTCCAACTTAGCGTTTGTTAAGTTTAGGAGTATAAAATTAAACTCAGGGTTTTCAATATAAACCTAGTTCTGTGTGTTATTCTGATTATTAGATGACACAATAATGGTATAAATTATTCTAATAAAGAAGAATAGTAGTGTGCTTATTAAGTACATATGATAATTAAAGTTTAAAATATTTTTTTGAGAAAAATATAATTATTAAAAAAAGTAACAGTGAATAACCTTTGTCGTTTATTAAGTGTATTAATGTAAGTTAAATAAAACGGTTAAGAGTCCAAATAATTATATTAAGTCTTAGTGCGGTATTGGCAATGTTTATATTCTCCTACATTTGTAAACATTTCTTCTTGTTATTAATAAACCAAATTATTATTATTTCAAAAAGCCTTGTTTTGTTTGTTTTACTTTTATATGAAAATGTATTATTGTCTTGGGTTCCAAGTTCACAAAATCTTAAAATGTAAAAGTTATTGAATCTTCAATTCAGAAATATACAAGTATATTCTAAGTTAATTAAATATAGTTGATATTATCTTGAAAATTAAAAAGCTATGTTAAAGTAAATGATTCTCATATTGAATTGCAAATACAGATAATTGCATTATAGCAGATACATAATTAAATACTTAGTTAAAAGTTTATTTTTTTAATTATCAGTATATCTTTTCAGACTAAAGATTATGTAATATCAGATTAATCATATCAGTACTTTAGAAGAATATTTTAATTAATATTATTTTAAAAGCTGCACCTTATCTTATATTTACCACACATCATCTATCATCATCATAAATCTGATATATTTAAAGAATTCTAATTCATTTGCATTTGAGGTCTTGAGTGGTTGTCTGAGTATGGAAAGGCATTAAAAATACCCTTGCTCTTTTCTCTGCTCGAGTAATATCTTAGATAATAGGCCATTATTAGTTTAAATTTAAATTGATTCACTAAATTTTGTGAATTAATATTTGTTTTGTTTATTCTTTTAAGAATGAACATATTATAATTATTTTATGGTCAGCTAAGGTGTCACTTATTTATTTATTAATCACAGTAATTCTTTATTAGGCAACATAACTTTAACATTAATTTTGCACAAGAGTTTTAGTTGTAAAATCCCTGAGGTTATTTACTCTTGTTGTTTTAGTAAATAAAATTCTGTAAGATAATCTTTTAAAGCAAAGTATTATTAGTCTTATTCAGAGAGTGTATGATGGATTGGTAGGATTAATATGGTAATTATGGATTAGTGATTTTAAATAATCTTTGGTATGGTTTAGTATTAGATTATTCTTAATATACTGTAGTCGTTATAGTTCAGCAGTGTTGGATTTGAGCTTTATATGATTATACACCTCTGGATCATCATCTCTTTTTTTAAAATTTATTGTAACCCTACTGAGCCGAGTCGTTTAGAGTCTCTCATTTATATTTCACTTCTTCTCATTTCAATTCTATTTCATTTCTTTTCATGTCATTTTTTTCTATCATCTCATTTCATTTTTCTCTCTTTCATTCTATCTTCTTCTTATATCTCTCTTTCATATCTTTCAATCATCTCATTCCTTTTCTCTCTCCATTACATATATCATTTCTATTACTTTCCCCTATTTCTTTTCCCTCTCAATTCTCATACCCCTATCTCATTCTAGTAGGTTACAATATATATATATATATATATATATATATATATATATGTAACCTACTAGAATGAGATAGGTAATGTGTATATATATATATATATATATATATATACACATTACAAGCATCAAGCTAAACTAGTCAATATAAAATCAAAACTACCCCAAATCCAAAATTAAACCAGACCAGCATAAAAATAATATTAAAACACAATCTAATTTTTATAAGATTAAGGAAAGTTGGATAATAGGTTATATTATTTCTCCTTTAGTATGTTCAGTTTATATTAGTTTTATGGAAGATGAAATTATTATTCAAAAGAATTGTTTATATGTAAAATTATTTGTCAGATATGTTGATGATTGTTTATTTGTAGTTGAGAATGATAAATTGAAGGAATTTGTAAATGAGATTAATTGTTTTGATCCTTCTATAAAATTTGTGTTAGAAGGAGGTGGGTTAGATTTTGGTAAATTAAAATTTTTAGATCTTTTGGTGAGTAGAAATGTAGAAACTAATTGTTTATTGTGCAGTCATTTAGTTAAAAGTAAAGAATTAAGATCTATAATTAAACCTGATAGCTATCGGTCTGTATCTCATAAAGTATCTGCTTTAAGGAATTAATGTCATAGAAATATTAAATTAAATAATTCTAGTGGGGTAGCTTTGTTAAAGAAATATCAATTTTATAAAGATTACTTGAGTGTTGTATTTTATTTAATAGTAATATTTGTAAGGATGTAAAGGTTAAAGAAAAATATGATTTTATTTCTTTGCCATTTAAATTGCCTTCTTATAAAATTGTGTGTAGAAATAGTATATTGTTTGGAAATAAGAAAATTGCTTGGAAAAGGGGTGTTACATTGAATAATTTATTAAATAATACAAAAGAGGTTTTTGTAGTATATTTTATTCCTTGTTTATTTTGTAACAAGGTTTACATAGGTCAGAGTAATTGAGTTTAAATGAAAGAATAAAGGTTCATAAAAGTAGAGTTAAAAATAGATATCTTAGTTCTGCTTTGTATGTCCATGAAAAAGATACAGGCCACACTATTGATTTTGATGAAGCTAAGGTTGTCTTCTTTGAGAAAAATGAAATCAAAAGAAGAATTAAAGAGTCTTTATTATTGAAAATTTATTATTCTGAAGCAATTAACTTATTTAAGAGTTCTTTTAATATTAAGGGTGGATGGGAAGTGAATGGATTTGTGTATAGTTTTTAATATATATATATATATATATATATATATATATATATATATATATATATATATATATATATATATATATATATATATATATATATTGTGTAGTTTTTGTAGTTCTTTACACTTGAAAAGTCTGCTTGTAGCAGTGAAACCTTTGGTTGTGTTTTAATACTATTTTCATGCTGGTCTGGTTGAATTTTGGTTTTGGGATAGTTTTGATTATATATATATATATATATATATATATATATATATATATATATATATATATATATATATATATATATATATATATATATATATATATAATTACAAGATGGAGCTTTACCAATAGCCCACTATCAAGCTTAGTTTACATAAACACTGAGAGGGATAGAAATAAATCTCTTTCAATTAAGTCCCGTAAATGCTGTTTAGTAGAGTTGGAGTTTAGATCTAGTTTCTGGTCTTCATACCCTTTACTGACATGAGCCAATTTAGCTCGAAACCATGGTTTAAAAGTTGGAGATGATTTGAAAGAGATATTTAATTCTATCCCTCTCAGTGTTTTAGTAAACTAAGCTTGATAGTGGGATATTGGTAAAGCTCCATCTAGTAACATAAAATGCAAGCTATAGCAAGTTACGAAATATATAACTTGTTTTGTTTGTCATATATATATATATTCATTCCTATCCTTATCTCAGCACAACTATCAAAGTATATAACGTATACAAATGCCACTTTATGTCATTCAATAATTAACTAGAAAAGTATGCACATAAAAACATAAAATAGACTGAAGAGACAGTCACAATACGTCAGTTTTAACATTGAGTGGCATATAAACTATGCTCCTCTATGGTTTTGCCATTGTAGAAATTTTCCAATTGCAATCCTAGTATAAACATTAGAAAAATCTTGACAATAAAGAATGACTCACATAATCTTTCATTAAAAATAATCATATTCTATCATTTACTTATTCAATAAACTATATACAAAATAGTAAAATTAAATGCAGCCCAAAATACTTTATAATAATTACTTATACCTTATGGGTATCTCAAACTTAGTAATTCTTTTTGATAATATAACAACAACTACTATCAGTAAGATAAATGGGTAATAAAAGGGATTTTTTTAAGATCCAATCATCTTAATATTAATCACACCTAACATTATGAATGCAAATTAAATTATCCGTATAAAAATTAATATAACTAACAATAATAGTACCATAAAACTAATATTTAATATTTACTATCTTACTTCCAGTAAAATAATTTAATAGCACTTTGATATCTAATATCTTCATTATACCAAAATTAATTATAAAACAATAACAATTTTACTATAATCAAAATCATTACAGAACAATTATAACATCATCCCCTTTCACTCATGTCATTATCTCAATTTGATTAGCAATTATACTTTTCTTAGTTACCTCTTTTAAAAATATGAGCAATTTTCCTTCTCCTTTCTCCCACTAGTTGGTCTACTCTTTTCCTTTTATAAGCCCTGACAGCATGATGTCAAGAAAAAACAATTACTTACATTTAATTGGTCAATTAATTAAAAATTAACAAGCAGTTTTTGAATAATTAATTTCCTGTCTACAATTTTAATAATAATAAAGTCAATAAATATTATTAAAACAGATAAAATTTAAACAATTGTAAATTAAAATTTAAAATACATTATCTTCATAATTGATTTAAAGTAATAGATTTTAATAATAATATTTTTTTTAAAATATTATTTTCATTATCAATTATTAAAATATATCATTATTTTATAATAAATAAATTATTTTACTTTCATTTATTTATGAGAATTCAGTGCAAAAATTAACACACTCATCTTTTAAAAGATCACTGTAATATAAAATACTAAGTTTAAATTTTTTTCATATTGTAACTTTTACTTAAATCTAATATATTTATATAGATAAATGGTTTTGCATTTATTAAAGTCACTTATATTAAAATTACATAGCAGTAAAAGTAAATTACAAATAAAAGTATGTGTATTTTTTATCCCCACTGAATTCTCTTTTTAAGTCTCATTTTTAAAATTATTTGTGGAAGTTATATTACTGAAATTTAATATTTTGGACCCTTTTATATAGACAGTCAGCATAATTAACCAATTAAAATGTTATAATATATATTCGATGGAATATCAAACAATATGATAACACTTGTAAGACAAATATACTGGAATTATTATACTATAGTGATTTCACTGTTGCACAGCTAGATATTTTTATGTCAATAGCATCAAAATATATCACACTTGTATGCAGCAGGATAACAATTCTCAAAATTTGTTTTAAATTTAACCTACCATTAATATCAAAAATAGTTTTCATATTATTCACAACCTAATCATCAAAAACTTAGTGTCAAAGGTTCTTTAACTATATTTTCAGTACATTTCATTCATAGAAATTAACATTGCATTGTCAAACAATATATATATATATATATATATATATATATATATTGTTTGACAATGCACTTAATATATATATATATATATATATTAAGTGCATTAAAAATGAAGTCAGATGTCACATGACCTAATTTAACAAGCTTGTATTTGAAAATGTTAAATAGAGAGCAAACTATTAAATAAGCTCTTAACAAGCTTTGCATAATATCCCCAATCCCAGACTGGTTTATGCTACATGCTTCCTCAGTGAGGTAATAGGATACTCAAGCATTAGATTAAAAATACCAAGACAAGCCCAACACATTATCTAATGCATAACAATTAAGTAGAAAATCTGACATTTCCAGACATTTATATATCTTTGAATCCAGCTATCTAACTTAAATAGCTTTATGTGACTGAACCAAGTTCAGATATACCATATATTAATAGCTTTAGCAATATAAAAATTTGAAAACCTTAATAGCAAAAAATAAAAATACAAAAAAAAAAACAAAATTACAAAAAAAAAACAAGTCAGATGACACATGACCTAATTTAGCAAGCTTTTATTTACAAATGATATATAAATGTTATTTATAAGTTATTTAAGTTAGATAGCTGGATTGAAAGTCATATGAATGACTGGAAATTTCAGATTTTCAACTTTATTGTTATGCAGAAGTAAAGTGCTGGGCTTGTCTAAGTATTTTTAATCTAATGCTTGAATATCCCAGCACCACACGAGGAAGCCAGTAGCAGAAACTGGTCTGGTGTTAGGAAAATTCTGCACAGCTTGTTAAGAGCTTATTTAATAGCCAATTAACATCACATGATCGCCATATCTTATGCATGCTTATAACAGTTCTTAAAACAGGCAAAACTCATTATACATATTGCCACTCACAGCAAGCTAGAGTAATCATAGCATGCCAGAAGGCTTGTGATTAAAATCCCCATCTGATGCCTACTCATCCAATATACCCAAAGGTGTGTTTGACTTGTGGCCTTCATCAGTGAGAAACCTTGGAGCTGAGAGCACTGCACCTACATCTTAGTATCTAATGCAACCCACCAACAGCCATCTTTTATCTTGAATTAACTACAAGACTATGAGTCTTAAATTGAAAACACCTTAATGTTCTTAATCCATTCTCATTAGCTTATACACTCATATAAATATGAACTCAGTTCAGTACTTATACTTTTTGGTGTATTTGGTTAACAAAGCCACAACTATTTTATTAGGCATGATTGGTTTAAAACCAATAAACATCACATGATCATCATTTATTATGCTTGATTATAACTGTTATTAAACTAGGCAAAACTCAATACACTTATTGAAACTCACAGCAAGATAGAGTAATCAATGGATTCCAGACAGCCAGTGCATAAAAACCCCATCTAGTACCTACTCAACCAATATATCCAGAATATTTTCTGGTTTGTGGCCTTCATCAGTTAGAAGTGTTGGATGTGAGAACAGTGCACACAGATCATAGAATCTAATGCAACTCCCAGCAGCAACCTTTTATTTTTACATAGCTACAAAATATGAGTCTTAAAATCAAAACAGTTTAATATTCTCAATCCAAGCTCATTAGCTTACATAGTCATTCGGGTCTGAACTCAGTGCAGCACCAATACAATTTGGTGTCTTTGGTTTTTTAATAACCACAGCCATCTCTATCCTATTAAAAAGGATTGGTTTTAAACCAATACACATCACATGCTCACCATTATTTATGATTGCTTATAACTTATTAAAACAGGCAAAACTCACTATCTGTACTGCCACTCACAAAAGGCTAGGGTAATCAATGGATGCCAGCAGGCTTGTGCATAAAATCCCCATCTATTGTCTACATTGTCTACACATCCAATATCCTAAGACTAGTTTCTGGCTTGTGGATTTTGTCAGTGAGGAGCCTTGGATCTGAGTACAGTGTATCTAGATCTTCAGATCTAATGCAACCCTCCTGCTGCCACCATTTATTTCTACTTAACTACAAAACTATGACATTTAATTTGAAAACACCTTAATATTCTCAATCCAAGCTCATTAGCTGATATAGTCATATAAGTCTGAACTCAGTTCAGTGCCAATACCTTTTGGTGACCCTCATTCTTTAATAATCATAGCAACCACTCTCCTATTAAGTAGGATTGCTTTCAAGCCAATAAACATCACATGTTAACCAATTATTATGCTTTCTTATAACTGTTATTAAAATAGGCAAAATTCACTATATGTATTGCCACTCACAGCAAGCTAGAGTAGTCAATGGATGGGAGAAGGATTGTCCATATAATCCTAATCTAGTTTGTACTCATCCAATATTGTGAGACTAGATTCTGGCTTGTGGCCTTCATCAGTGAGGAGCACTGGATTAACGAGCATGGCACCTAGATATTAGGATGTATTGCAGCTCTCCAGCTGTCACCTTTTATCTCTAATTAACTACAAAACTACAAGTCTTAAATTGCAAACACCTTAATATTCTCAATCAAAGCTCCTTAGCTGGTATAGACATATAGCTCCCAATTCTGTTTAGTACTCATAATTTTTTGTGTCTTTGGTTATTTAAGAACCACAGCCACCACTAGCTTATAAGGCAGGATTAGTTTTTAGGAAATGAACATAACATGATCACCAAGTAGTTATTTCAGAACCAAAGGCACCAAATAGTATGGGTACTGAAATAAGTTCATACCTATATGACTATTTAAGCTAAAGATCATAAATTGATAATATTAAGGTGTTTTCAATTTAAGACTCATAGTAAGGTAGTGAAGTAGAGCTAATGGTGACTGCTGGAGTGTTGCATTAGATCCTAAGATCTAGGTACACAGCTCTGGGTTCTGAAGCTTATCAATGATGAAAGCCACAAGCCAGCAACTAGTCTGAGAATATTGGGTGAGTATGTAATAGATAGGTATATTATGCACAAGCCTTCTGTCATCCATTGATTATTCTAGCTTGACATGAGTGGCAATACATATAGTGAGTTTTGCCTGTTTTTATAACAATAAGAAACAAGCAAAATAAATGATGAACCTGTATTCTTTATTGGAATAAAACCAATAAGCAAGCAAAAATGGTGATCATGTAATCTTTATTGGCTTAAAACCAATTGTGCATAATAGGATAGTGGTAGCTGTGGTTTTTAAAGAACAAAACACCTCAAAAGTATGGGTACAAAACTGAGTTCAGAGCTATATGTCTATATAAGCTAATGAGTTTGGATTGACAATATTATGGTGAAGAAATAATAATAGGTGGCTATAGGAAGGTTGCATTAGATCCTAAATCTAGGTGCAGTGTTCTCAGGTCCAAGATTCCTCACTGACGAAGGCCACAAGCCAGTAACTTGTCTGGGGATATTGGATGAGTAGGCAATAGAAAAGACTTTTATGCACAAGCCTTTTGGCATCCATTGACTGCTCTAGATTACTGTGAGTAGTAATATGTATGGTGAGTTTTGCTATAACAGTTATAAACAAGCATAATAAATGGAGGATCATGTGAAGTTTATTGGCTTAAAATCAATTCTACCTAATAGGATATTGGTGGCTATGGTTATTAAAGAACCAAAGACCCCAAAAAGCATCTGCACTGAACTGAGTTCAGACCTATATGACTATACAATCTATTGAACTTTTATTGTGAATATTAAGGTGTTTTCAATTTAAGACCATAGTTTTGTAGTTAAGTAGAGATAAATGGGGGCTGCTGTAGGGTTGCATTAAATTTTCAGATCTAGGTACACAACTCTCAGATCAAATGCTCTTCACTGACAAAAGGTGCAAGACACAAACTAGTCTTTATACATTGGATGTGTAGGCACTAGATGAAGATTATATCTACAAGAATTTTGGCATCCATTGATTACTTTAGTTTGATGTGAGTGGCAATACATATAAAGAGATTTACCTGTTTTAATAACAGTTTTTATCAAGCATAAGAAATGGTGATCATGTGATATTTATTGGCTTAAAACCAATCTTGTTTAATATGATAGGGGTGTCTATGGTTATTAAAGAACTGAAGACACCAAAAAGTATGGGTACTGAACTGAGTTCAGACCTATATGACTATATATGCTAATGAGCTTGGATTGACAATATTAAGGTGTTTTCAATTTAAAATTCATATTTTTTACTTAAGTAGAGGTAAAAGGTGACTCCTGGATCATTGTATTAGATCCTGAGATCTAGGATCAATGCTCTGAGATTCAAGGTTCTTTATTGATGAAGGCCACAATCCAGAAACTAGTCTGGGGACATTAGATGAGTAGGCACTTAATGGGGTTTTATGAACAAGACTTCTCTGCCATTTATTGATTACCCTAGCTTGATGTGAGTGGCAATGGGTATAGTGAGTTTTGCCCATTTTAATAAGTTATAGTCAAGCATAAAAATGGTGATCATGTGATGTTTATTGGCTTAAAACCAATTCTGTTTTTTACAGGATAGACGTGGCTATAGTTATTAAAAAACCAAAGACACCAAAAAGTATCAGTACTGAACTGAGTTCAAACATATATGTCTATATAAGCTAATGAGCTTGGGTGCCATTAATTGATTACTCTAGATTGATATGAGTGGCAATGGGTATAGTGAGTTTTGCCCATTTTAATAAGTTATAGTCAAGCATAAAAAATGGTGCTCATGTGATGTTTATTGGCTTAAACCAATTCTGTTTTTTACAGGATAGATGTGGCTATAGTTACTAAAAAACCAAAGACACCAAAAAGTATCAGTACAGAACTGAGTTCAAACCTATACATCTATATAAGCTAATGAGCTTGAGTTGATATATTAAAAGTGTTTTCATATTAAGATTCATAGTTTTGTAATTGTGTTAAGATATAAGGTGGCTGCTAGAAGGTTGCATTAGATCTTAAGATATAGGTGCAGTGTTCTCAGATCCAAGGCTCCTCAATGATGAAGGACACAAGCCAAAAACTAGTCTAGAGATATTGGATGAGTAGGAATTAGATGGGAATTTTATACACAGGTCTTCTGGAATCCATTGATTACTCTAGCTTGCTGTGATTGGCAATACATTTAGTGAGTTTTGCCTGTTTTAATACTATAAGCAAGTATAAGAAATGGTGATCATGCAATGTTTATTGGCTTAGAACCAATCCTGCCTAATAGGATAGTGGTGGCTATGGTTATTAAAGAACCATTAGACATCAACAAGTATTGGTACTGAACTGAGTTCAGACCTAGATGACTATATAAGCTAATGAGCTTGGATTGTGAATATTAAGGTGTTTTCAATTTAAGACTCATAGTTTTGTAATTAAGTAGAGATAAAAGGTAGCTGCTGGAGATTTCCACTAGATCCTATGATCTAGGTGATGGGTCCTCACTGAAGAAGGCCACAAGCCAGAAACTTGGCTGGAGATATTGGATGAGTAGGCACTAGATGATGATTTTATGCATGTGCCTTCAGACATGCTTTGATTACTGTAGCTTGCTTTGAGTAGCAATACATGCCTGTTCTAATACATTATTTAATAACTAGCTTTTTATTTAACATTAAGTACTCTAATCTTATGAATTTTAATTCTTTAGTTAAGACTAAAGTCAGTTGATTTAAATTAAATTTAAATCAGAATTTTCAATATTAGTAAATGAAAAAATAAGTATATCCAACTAAGACTTTATAGAAACATCAAAAACTTTCAAAAAATCAAATGACGTCAATCTATTATTTGCTAATATTTTATATAAGTTTACTTTTACAAATAGTTTTAAATGATAGGATGTAATAATCTGAAAAGATCATTAACACCCTAAACAATTTAGATTTGATCAGATATTTAATTACCTCTAAATGTCAAATGAAAAATCATTAAAATAAATGCAATAGAAAAAAAGCATAACTTTTTATATTAGCAAATGAAGTGGAAGTAATTATCTTTTCCAGAGTTATGCAAACTTTAAAACTAAAAAAAGATAAAATGATATCAAACTATCTTTTAGCTCTGTAGTTTTATAAGCTTATCTTTTGATATCATTTTAAACTATAGAGTAAATTTTGTCTCTTGTTTTAATTTATGTGCAGAATAAATAATCTAAAATATTTGAGAGATTGCAATCTGAGTATGATTTTACCAATATTTATGCATGAAAGGAAAATTCACTTCAATAAATAATCATAACATTCCATATTAGTGAATGAAATTGAAATAATTATCTTAAGTTTCAGTTGTGCAAATGTCAAAAACTACAAAAGAAGATTGGATAATACCAATTTCTATTATAGCTCTTTTGTTATATTAACTTTATTTTTGACATAGTTTTCAACTATAGTGTAACTTTGTATATTGTTTTATTTTAATACAGCCTACATCTGTCTCCTAGTGCCATCTGCTCTGAATGTAGCAATGCTATAAGCAATGCAATTGACACCAGGCATATTGTTATAGGATATATATATATATATATATATATATATATATATATATATATATATATATATATATATATATATATATATATATATATATATATATATATATATATATATTGTGACCTTCTGGTTTGGCACCAGAAATAGTCATTGTAGTAGTGTGGTAGCACATCAGTAATATCCGATATAATCCTCTTTAAAAAAAATGAAATAACGTGAATTTTTTTGAATTTTTTTTATTTTCACTTAAAACTGTAATTAAAAGTAAGTGTATGTATAATTAACAGATTTCTTAAATGTTTAGTATCTTATTTTAGGGTATAATCAGTGATAGAATAGGGGAGTAGCTTGTTAAATGCATAATCAGTACAGTCTGAGTTTATACTTACTTGTTTTATTTATTCTAAAGCAGTATTCAGTTTTGTTAGAATGGTTTTCTACTCCATTTGTTTTATACATTTTAAATTTATAGAATAAACAGTAAAAATATGTTTCACTCATCATCATTCACATTGTCATTTCAGTCAGTATAGTATAATACCTATAGCATATTACTACTGAATATTCATGCATTATCCAACTTCATTTTTCATTCATATGTTTCACTAAACCATTAAATATCCCACATCACATTCAAATATTTAATTATATCAAAAATAGTATTAAAAACTAACTTAATTACATATTAAATAAATCAATGAATTATGGACTGGTGGATATGACAAATATTGTAAAATATTTTATTTATTAAAACAATTGTCATCAGTTTTATTCTACTGCTTTAAACAATATTTAATTATTAGTTCAATATTTTTTTTCTCATTTATTTAAAAGACGAAATTTTTTTTTATCTCTATTTTTTTTGTACTGTCTCAAGTTTTTGCATGATTAAGTAAGTTTGCAAGTGGGAGGAGCGATTGACAATCTTTTTCTGGAGATGTAATGTTACTGTAAACAATTGGAAGGGAACAAGGTGATGTAATGATTATTTAAAAAATCTATAAAAGAAATACTTATTACTTTTAAGAGGCTAGTGTTGATTACTATTACTTTTGAAGAGGTCAGTCAATTATTAAAACTTTTATGAGGGCAATTATAGCTAACCAAGGACAGCTATAACTAACTTTATTTAGCAAAGTTTAATACTGAAATTATTATTCCTCTTCCAGAGTTCAAGTTGAAAATTTAAATATATTATTTGTTTGCAAAATATGTACTTAAAAACCACTAAAAGATATGTCAATTTTGCTCCCAGCTGATCATTTAAATTGTCCCAATGTTATGCTAAAGTACATGTAAGTGTTATATTCTATTATTCAAGATAAATTATTATTATTTAAGAAATGAGAATGCTTGATAGGACTGTAAAATTGTTTTATTTAAATTTAAAATTAACAGGAAAGGATAAAAGAATGTTTTTTATTTTATTTTATAACAATTAATTTTTTAAGTTTTAATCATACTATGAAACGAATAACTGCAATGTGCATCATTTATATGTGGGAAATTGTGAACTGTCATTGAAAGTTTTCAGAACTTTAATAAATAGATTCCATGCTAAATATAAAGAAAATTCAAAAATATACACAAGAATTATATAGTTTTATTGATACATTTATTGGAATAGTAGATGTTTATTTCCACTTTTACTCATTGAAGGAGATAAAAATTAAGTGTGCAAAAGAAATGAACAATTGATATTTACATGTGTCCTAAAAATAATATGTGAAATATATTATAAAATGGATAAACTTATATATTTCCACTTATTGAAGGCATTTTAAAATTTCATGAATGAATAGGAAATATTACCTTACACATCTTAAAGTGTGCAGTGCCTAATGAATGTTTCCTAATACACAGTGTTAACAGGAATTCATAGCAAACTGCTAGAACATTGAACCTGTTCTTCTGAATTAAAAATAATATTGTTTCTTTTCTTTTGCAGGAATGTTCTGTTTTGTGTTAATATTTGTCTTGTGCATTATAATTATTTTCCTTATCTATTTGGAGACATGACAAGGAAAGTCATGTAAAAACTATTGATAAACTTTTGTTTTGTTTAAGAAGAAGAAAGAAGAAAAGAACTTTATTATTATTATTATTTAATAGCATATTAGACAGTATTAGTTAAGAAATGTTTTATTATTGTATCTATTATTATTATATGTATTGTTATATTTTTCTTCAAGAACGTCTCATAAATAACATAATTAAAGAATACATTATGTTGGTAATTTTATATTATTATTATTATTTAATATGAAGTTTGGTCATGGCATGTGTTAATAACCCATGCATATAATAAAATGAATGGAAGAATCCATTTATAGATCAATAGGGGTGAATAATTATTCTAAAAAAAGAGTTCATTATATTAAATCTTACCATATATATATATATATATATATATATATATATATATATATATATATATATATATATATATATATATATATATATTATAAATTAGAATACCATTATTTTCAATAATTATTTCATCTATAACATACAACTTTATTATTTATTTAGGTTCAATTAACTACAGATTTGTGCCAATATCAATGCATTATATTATAAAAAAATATTTGTTTTGCTTTGTCCATTGTAATTATTATTTTATTCTCAAACTGTTCTTTGAACATTACCAAGTCCTAAATATTTCCCGATATGAGATATTTATTCTTTATTAATTCTAGCAGTAATAATTAATATTTTAACAGTAATTATTTGCTTACTGTGATTTTTTAATGCTCTGTATATAATTATGCTTATATGTATGTGTGTCCATTATTAAACCTATTATAATTATATGTAATTGCAAGTAAAAATGATTTAAAATCAATCGGATTCGGAGGAAAAAGATGATCAATCATTTTGAAGAATTAGAAAGTTATTTAAGAGAGAATTATTATTTCTTTGTTATGCCTGAATGAAAAGTATTTTTGTGGCTATATGCTATAAAGTTCACAATGATTTATATTTTATGGGATTGAGTCAGTGTATTTGTTAGTTGAAAATTTAATATGGGTAGTTTGCCCAGTGTATTGTAGTGTATAGGATTGAGTAATTTTTATTTTCCATGTATTGTAGTATTTTGATAGGAGTGGATTGAGTCCTCCTTTTATATTTTATATGATGAATTAAAAGTGTATGACACTAGAGATGTTATCTCCCTAATTTTCATTTGGTGGTGTGATATTCCACCAGTTGTTTAGTCTTAAAGATAGACTTGGAAGTTATTGTTGTATTTGCCTGATTTGAAGTATAGAAATCTTTTATCCCATGTGTGCATTGGATGTTTTCCAGCTTATGCTATAGCCTAGTGTTTGATAGTCTATGGATAAAAAAGCAGAATAAAAGGAATGTATAGTGTCTTATAAAACAGCTGTATTGTAGTTAATAAATAAAGAATGATTGATCTTCACTTTCATCCGTATTATGATTATATTGAAATATCATAAGCAAACCGATTAGATTGATTAACATTATTTATTTATTTTCTTTGACACACAGCATAATACAGATTCATGCACAAATTGTTAATTTTGAGATATATAAAAAATTTCATTATTAATGTAGAACTTTACTTATCATGCTAAAACATTTTGTAGTAATAATTTAAGTTTCATCTCATTGATTTTTATCATTCAATCATAATTTTCACAAATAATCAAGCAAAATGGGACATAGTTAATGAATACAATGATTTACTTTATTTTGGCAAAGTAGAACCTAATTATTCAATAGAATACTTTACTTCAAAATTACAAAGAAAAATACATTTAATTAATAGAAGCATTTATTTTCTTTGGTAAGATAGTCCAATAATATTCCTAGTTTAAATCCCCTTATTTTAATTTTATTTAAGATACTTTTAAAGTAACAATGCAAAATCTTAATTTGTTCAAAGATTCCATATATTTTAATAGTTTATTAACTTTTTAAGAACATGTAGAAAATAAAATGAAACATGTACACATACATACATATATATATATATATATATATATATATATATATATATATATATATATATATATATATATATATATATATATATATATATATATATAAGACATTTTGCGGGTTTATCCATGTTAAAAAAATTTAAATATTGATATTCCGACATTTTGACTTGATCACACAAGTCATCCACTGGGTGATAAAAGGTAGAAAGATGGTTGTAGAGGTGCTACAGTCACTGATTTGAAAAAAAAAGTTAAAGTTCCACCAATAGCAAAAATATTATATTAAGAATGTTTTTTTTAAAAAAATATTTCCAAATATGAGGAAGTTTGCATGTATCATCCCGCTTATTGATACAATCTCGCCTTTTAAATTTCTTTAACATGGATGAACCAGCAAAATATCTTTTATATATTCAACCCGTGAAAATTTTCGTATCAACATATATATATATAACATTTCAAATAAATTTAGCTTGAAAATTTGAAACATACATAATATATATGCATTTTTTAATATGTAATTTTTGTTGCTTTAAATTAATATATATATATAACAAAATTGAATTCAGACATTCATGTTCCCTATAGCTATTTACTCGAATACTGATACACATGACCACATACATGTGAAAAAGTTAAATGATCTGTAATGTATATATTTTTTTCTGAACCACCACTCATCAGTTGGTCAGATTATTATCAGCCATATATGTATATATATATATATATATATATATATATATATATATATATATATAAATTGTAGCCTTTGGATTTGGCCAAAGATTGTCTATTGTGCAGCAAATGCCGTTCTTTAATAAAGAAAAAGAATTTTCTCATAAAAGAAATTAGTCAAAAATAATTTCGTAAGTTCTAAAAATAATCAGAGAAATCCAAAGTTTATAATAGTTGTATACTGTATGGGAGAATCGTATCTGGAAAATTTTGAAAGAAAGTTAATACATAAGTTTGTTATGAGTGTGTGGAAATAAGTTTGAAATCTCACACACCGTACATTTAAATATACTTTAATTATTAAATTTTAAATATTGATATCGACAAGTAAGGTTTTTGTATTAAATATTAAATGAATAAGTGAAAAGATCGAGGTAAATTTTGATTGTAAAGATTTAACTTGTTCATTATCATACTCATTTCCAAACCCAATTTACAAAGCTAATAACTATAGAATTTAAAATATTACACAATAGATCATGCTAATGGTGGAATTTGTATGATTAGCTAGAAAGGTTAGAAAGTGTGTGTGAGCATCTGTATATGTGGTTTGCATGTACAGATATGAAATATTCTATTTATTGGGACAATTATAGAAAATCTTATCTCGAAAGCAACTAATGGTGGAATTTTTATGATTAGCTAGAAAGGTTAGAAAGTGTGTGTGAGCATGTGTATATGTGGTTTGCATGTACAGATATGAAATATTGGTACTTGGGTATTTTTCCTGCAACCAAGGAAAGATAGGAGGACTTTTCACATTCTTATCAATACACTGCTAACTTTTTAATGTTGTTATTTTGGCAACATCAAACATTATAAAAAAACATTAGAAAGTTAGTAATGCTTTGATACAAATGTGAAAAGCCATCCTATTTTTCCTTGGTTGCAGAAATAATACTCAATACAGTTTTACAAGATAAACACGTATTTATGAATTCTACATGGACGCAAGTTAACGTTTGACATTTACTTAATTTGTTCAATTTCAACAAAAAAAAATATGTGGTCCGAGTGTTGCAGGAGAAAAAAAAAGCCAACATAAATATTTATTTTTATAAAAGTAAATATATTTTATGAAATATATACTTACGCAGGCGATTCTTGCATACAAAATGGTGATGGTCATTAGCAACCCCCCCCCCCCAACGTCCTTCCTCCTTCTCCGAAAAAGTTGTCGAACAAGTGATTGACCAGCCAGTACATGCTCTAAATGAATACTGCCAGACAATCTATTTTTCGAATAAACAAATAAGTCATTCTATCTTTTCTTGTTTGCAGAAATAATACTCAATACAGTTTTACAAAAACAAAAAAAATATTATGAGAGATATACACGTACTTTTACAAATTGTACAGGGACACAAACTAACTTTTGATGCTTACTTAATTCGATCAATTTAAAAAAAAAAAAAAAAATGTGGTCCGTAAAAAAAAAAGCCAACATAAATATATTTTTATAAAAGTAAAAAAGAAAAAAATATTCTATGAAATATACATTTATGCAGACGATTTTTACATACAAATGGCGATTGTCAGTAATACCCCCCTCCCACCGTCCTTCCTATTTCTCTGAAAGATTTGTGGAACAAGTGATTGCCCAGTACATGCTCTAAATGGAATTCTGCTAGGCAATCTAATTTTTGGAATAAACAAATAACAAAGTCAACGTCTTCATTCAATTACAATTAAATAATAAACTTTTAATTCAAAGATTCAAAAATGCAGAAGTCACACAATAACCAAGTTGAAATAGGAAAAAAAAATTACAGAAGTAAATAATGCAGTTGAAATTAAAAAAGTTAAACCAAATTCACAATAATAACAAATGGTAAGTTTAAAATGTACAAACAAACTTTTGAATCAGAAAAAAAAATACCAAAATGTCCAAAAAAGCACCTATATAATAGTTTCGGTTGACACGTTTCAAAGCACGTATTGTGCCCGTTCAAAAACACGTTTTTTAACGAGGAAAAAAAATAGAATCACAAGGGTTTATTTAATGTTCGCAACATTATCGCGTATGTAAAAAGTCGTCCTATCTTTCCTAGGTTGCAGGAATAATACCCAAGTACCAAAGTATTCTATTTAGTTGGACAATTTTTTTCCCTAAAGCAAATTGAATGAATGATCCTTTCATGTCAGTTTGAGACAAATCCTTAAAAATTGTCAGTCAGAAATTTTAAATTAAAACACAGTCTTTTTTTTTTTATTATTATAAAATGTTCCTTCAAGTTGTTAAAAATACTTTTTTTATAAATCAAACCCAGGAAATTTTCAAGAAACATGTGATTATTAATATTGTGAATAATTAATATTGTGGATAAAATTGTTAAAATATATCTGATTACTGTATTTATAAATATTCAATTATATAATTAAATATATTGCATTGAAGAAATACAGACATAGAATTATGATATTATTACATATATATCAATGAAATTTAATAGGAGAAATGAAATGTGGATTATCAAAGAATGGAGAAAGATAATGTTCAAAATAATTGACTTAAAGTGTAGATTGCAGTTTTTATATAACTGTAAAAGATTAAAAATATATATGAATTATTGTCAAATAAAAGTTAATAGGTTTTGCAAGTTGTCTATGAATACGATGTGTTATATGAAAATGATTGTATTATGAAGTATACTTTCTATTGCAAATATATAATATCTAAAATGTTTAAATCATTTAATTGACTTAAATAACCGAAGTGACTGATTTAATTTTAAAAGTAACTGTCAAGTTTAGCTTAATCTTATGAAAAAATGTGTATGAAATTTGATAGAGAAATCAACTTTTTGTATGACTACGGCAGTAAAAGTCAGTCTCGTGATAAGTATTTTAATTTATTGAATGCAAATCTCGATTTTCAAAAAAAGCATGTATTAAATCTTGGTGGAAAACATGTGGGTAGTCAATGAGAAGACAGTGATATAGAATAGAAATATTCTGATGAAAATTCCATAAGCATAATTAAATGTGATTTATAAGGTTGTAAAGATTTCTTTAAAAAGAGTAAAGGAAAAAAAAAAAACATTTTAATTATAAAACAAATTATGATTGGAACGTACAAATATCTAAATTTAAAAAAATCCATATCTGATAATAAATTACTTTGTATAAAAGAAGATAAAGTACTAACAATGTATTTATTACTAAAATTTGATTATGAAGACAAAGTTATTATTGAAATGAATAATCTTAATTTTATGAAAGTTGATAAAGTAAATATAGAAAATTTACATATTCAATTTATTAACATCATTTTTAAAAAAGCTGAAAATAATGTGATTGTTAATAGTATTTACTATAATTTTTATACTTCTGCTGCAATATATCCCAAGGTTTTTTCAAATATAAAAATACATAAAGAGAATGATCCATTATGTTTAATTGTAAGAAGGGGGATTATTATGAAATGTGTTGATTAATTGAGAAAATGCTACAAGAAATTTTTATTTTTCGTAAATATATACAATATGTTTATGATTTGATTTTGTTAATAAAATCTGTAATGATGTAATATGTACTCTATATGTAAGTGAAATGTATGTATCCATTGATCGAATAGGGTCTATTGAAATTATTTCAAATGTGTTAAGTTTAAAAGATGTTAATATGAAAATAATAAAATTTATAACTGAAACATTAAGTTTTATCAATAAAAATATTTGTGCAGTTTTTAAGGATTTTTATAAAATGGGCAATTGCTGGGTAATGAGGTTACCTACCATTACTCAAATATGTAATTTTGTAATTTCTACATATGATGAAAATATTCTAAAAGAGGAATGTTATCAAAAAATATTATTGTATATTATCAATATGTTGATGATGTTTTATTGTAAGTGGGAGGCCAAATACAATTAAAAAGTTGTTCAAAGAATTAAATGATTTAAATGGTTTAAAATGGATAAAAACAGATGAAAATTTAATTTGCATTCAATTTCTTGATCTTAAAATAACTTGAAAGCAATGTTTTCTGGATTACTGTATGACCATTAAATCAATAGTAATAAGAGGTTATATTCCATATAAATCAAGAGTGCCAATGTCACATAAAATAGCATGTTTAAAGTCTTTCTTATTTACAAATAATAGACTTTGCAAATATTCATTGGATAAAGGCCAAAATATTGAAATATATTGGAATGAATTGTTAAATGTTGGTTACAATTATAATCATATATATAATGTTATCAGAAATTTTAATAAGAGATATAAAAATAAAAATTTTAATAATAATATTGATTCTCCGGCTAATAAAAAAAATATGGATATCAATACCATATATTTCGAATGATCAAGTAAATTTAATAATAAAAATTTATAAAGATGTATGTGATATTGCATTTTACACACCTCCTACATTAAACAAATTAATATATAATTCTAAAGATAAAAGCTCAATTATAAATAACAATTGTCTAATTTATAAATGGATATATAGGTGTGGTAGTGGATATATCAGTGAATCAAGATGTATGTTATAAAAAAGACCTAAAAAGCTCTTGCTGTTGAATAAAGGTTTCAGAAATCAAAACAAAATTGCAACGTAGATAATAATGTTTCAGTATCCATTTTTCATAATCATAATAAATCATGTATTTATAGTTTTAACTTCAATTACAATAACGTGAATATATTGCAAATGAAAAAAGTAACAAAATAAAAATAAAAGAAGCCATGCTAATCTACAAGTACAAACATGACTTAATTAAGAGTCAGGCAACAAACATTAAGATCACAGAACTGTGGGAAGGTTAGTCTTCCAAAGTGTTAGTTGACAAAGAAAAGGATAGTTGAAGGTGCTCATAAGTGGATAATTTTTTTAAAATATATCTGACTAATCTACTATAAATATTCAATTATATATTCTAACCTAATAAATAAAAAATTTTCTAGCAAATCTAAGAAATCACTTCGGAAATCCCAAACTATTCAATTAAAGAGAATTCGGACGCTTCCGTCTAGGACGGGTTAGCAAACCCTATATTTTTATCTAATATAGCTCGACGTTTGATTAGTTATAATAATTCAGCTACAGCGATATGCAGTTCAGACAGAGATAGAATTAAAAAAAAATTATCATTAATAAAATAAATTTAAAAGGAAAATTTAGAATAACTAACATTCTTTCTCTATCCAAAACACATTCTCTGAGCTGTAAGTACTTGCACTGTTGGACAATGATGATGATGATTTCATGTCATTGTTAATATTACCGACTAAAATAAAACATTCATTAATTTGCCAATATGCTCTCAATATTTTATTATTATACAATTAGAAGTTTCAATCTCTTAAGCCATGCCACGCTTGTAATGTTGATCATAATTGATCAATTCTTAATGTAAAAGCACTTATAATAATGACACTAATCTCAGGGTTCTCTGTTATTTTTAAAGAAAAATGCTCGGCAGTATTGTGTTGTCGCATATGACTGACATTCTGGTCGGCTATAGGAAACATTTACCTTATTTAAATTCCAGGTGTCTTCATCCACATATTAACTATTATAATATTTAACGAGATGATAACTATATTCAATAACAACGCATAATTTTGAATAATACAGCCATTTTATCCAGAATTTCAGTCGGAATGATGAAAAGACAAGGGTGCTTTTGTGTCCTTCCATCATCCATGACAACACAATAATTTAACTAAGATTTATTACTTAGACACTTCACTTAAATGTGTATGGAACAATGTGCAAACAAAACCTACTAGTTTGGGAATAAAGTGATTTTACACACACATAAAATAAAATGTCTTGGTCTGAAGTTTTCAATTCCATAAATAATTATTATTAAATTAAAAATATAATGAAATATTCTGATCTGCTTACAATTGTCTATCTGGTGTATTGAATTTTAAGAGTTCATAAATGATTTCGGACTCAAGAAAAGTATTGCAAGTATTATGCAAATACACTTTTATTTAGCACACAAGAAAAATGACTCAAAACAACTTGTAATAAGACTATAATTTATTATTAAATTTTAACAAGATTATGATTTATTATTACAGTTTAACAAAACTATCCTTTATGATTAACATAAGAAACAAACATATACAATTTATTCGATCCTATATGGATAAAACAAAATATATCTAACATTAATTCGTCTATACTCTTAGACTTGGATTCGAACTACTTCTTCATCTTCTTTTTACATTTATGCAAATTGAATATAAAAAAAATAAATATTATTATCGATACATCGACTCATCCATTTAGTGTATCTTATATGAACGGTTACTTAACTTTATTAACTAACTATTTGTTTTAACATACAAATAATCTGATTCTAGGCAATGCGTACAAACGATTTTTATTATCATATCTTTAACTAAATGATAGTTTTTATTTAGATAACTTATTATAATTTATGGGTTATTTATCAGAAGTTACACTTATTATTTTAATGTTTACCTTAATAACAACTGAAGTTGTTATACACACTGTATTCCTCAGTATAAGTTATATTGTGAGTGCTAATTAATCATTAACCCGAATTAAACCTAGTATTTGAACCCTCCATTGGCAAATAAAAATTTCTAAATCACGCAATTTTAAACTTACACTCTCCATTGACTTACTTGTGGATTACCAGCACTATTCCGCCGCACAATCCAGACATTGATCATATATACTAGCATGCTATTTATACTAAATGGATCGTGAGGAATTAACCTCCAATATACCCATTATCTTGCCATAACTTTCTAAACAAAACACAATATTCAACACCTTCCATGGTGGAATTATCTCCATTTTCTCATGATGAATATGGAATAACACTGAAGGTCTGTAGAATTAACTACTACATTAAAATAGTTTGGTGGGTCCTTGCCTCTTACTTGGGCATAATAGGAACGTGCACCAAATATAATCCTCTCCTGGGATTTTAACGAATGTAATACACTAAATACGATATAAATTACTGATCGTCCTAACTCTGAGAAGCGATCACTTGGGTTATATCATACCCAAATTCTAGATTTATCTATTCCCCTCATGGAAAATAAAGCTTTTGGGGAGATCATTTTCCATCCCACAAAATAAAGACATTACTATTATTACTTATGCGAATCTTAAGCATATACCACTGCTATATCGGGGCAAGACAAGCAAATACACTAATTACACTAAATTTATGTTCCGGGGTATACTTAGATCAACGTCTGAAATCAATGGATAACACAGAATAAACCGTAATAATTTTCACTTTTGCCAAAGAAACATTCAACAAGTAATTGGTAGTCTAGTATCTTGAACTTAATTAAGTGAATGCGTTAATAAAGAATAATTGGGAATAAGTTCTTCAATTAACATAGTATAAATTTGTTTCAAACTTTAAAAAAAATAATATCCTGTATAGCACTTCTCTTTAATTACTTCTGATAATTTTTATCTAGATATTTTACCTATTAAGTATCTGAATTTTTCTTCTTTTACGCATCTAATATATAAATCTATATCCATAATGCATATCATAAGTAAACACATTTTATAAAAAAAATTTTTTTTCATGTCGAATATAAATTTAACCTAGAATAAGTATATGAAAACATACCTTTATGATTACAAGGTCATTTAAATATTACTTGATTATACAGCCTTTAACCTGTTGATATAAAAAAAAAATACACATAATTTTACAAATTAAAAAAAAATCATTACTTAACAAGTGCTTATTATCTCACTAGAAAAATGTTTTTCCGTTGGGCAATTTATCTAGATGAAGAACTTGATCCATTCGTAGTTCACGAAGCAAATTTAAAATAAGAAACACATTTTATTATTTCATTTATATAAAAAATTGCCTCCATTCTGGTGCAATTAATAAATTAGGCAAAGAAAACATAGCAGCGTTGGATGTTAACTCTTCCTTGAATTAACTGATATAATTTTGGGATCCAAGAAAACAATACATATTTTAACATGACGAATATTTGACGATAGACGATCACATATACAATTCTTTTCTTTTTACTATTGGCGATACGTATCATTTTTAGCTAGCTGGCTTATGAATAAAATAATGCGCGAATTTTCCAAAATACTATTATTATAAGGACTGCAGCTGACTTACGTGGGTATGAAGTTTTAACGACTCAAATTGATGTATAATATAACATATTATATTATGGTTATAATTAAGTCACTAATGTTTGTAGTTTTTTATTCCTACTCTAGGAATTGTAATTTGTCTTTAATAAGGAATTCTCCGTAAAATGCACACATACAAATTTTCTGATATTTGCCTTGAGAAAATTTATATTTTCTTTTTAAAAAATATACAGGTGCATAAGTAAATATCCTTGATCATTAATATTATTTTTAGATAATTTTCAGTGAATAAAACATATTTTAACGTGGGGAGCTTACATTATTTTCAAATGCAGACAATTTCTTTTAGAAAGAGCGCGAAATGTTTCTCGTTAACTTCCTTTGGCTTTTATAATATTTCTTTTAATTATAATTTTTCTTTTATACCATGAAAAGATTATTAAATAAGGTAAAGTTAACAAATCATTGATTATTTCATGGAAATTACTTATATTACTTATTTTAAACATAATGACACTTTCCGTGATTGCTGTAGTTAATACGATCATTTTGAACTTTAGCATAAGATAGTACATTTTGGCGTATAAAAAGCTTTAAAATAGGTAGATGGCCACAGAAAACAGAATATCTTATCTAATAGGATTAGCCACACATGATATTATTAAAAATTTACTGGACTTATATTTATTTCTGCAATAAAAAAATAATAAAAAATTTGTTACCGAATTTCAGTACTGCTTCCTCCTTGTAAAACTAGAGTCAGACTAAACTTTCTTCAAAATTTGGCGGTCTTCTTTTAGTGACCTCTTACAGAAAAATAATCATTTAATTATAACATAAACAAAAGAAAGGAAAAAAAAACTTATTACAGTTATATTTTTCCGTATGATTTAAATGGATTACAAAGTAATTTGACAAATAATGAAAAATAAGAAATATATTTAATCAATAATGTTTATTAGTGATGTATAATTCTGTATACATTATTATCTAAATTAATTTAAAAATTACCAGAAGTTATTGTGCGTTATGATAAGATACTCATCTACTCTCCCCCTCTACCCATCCAAAATCAATTACTGTTTATAATATGTGCTTTTATACTATATTAAATTGCTCTTATTGCTAATATTTTAATTAAATTATTCATGCTCTTCTTCAAAATGACATCAAATTACTAAATTTATTAGTTATTTGCTTAAAACACTTTTTTTTCCTAGAAAAGGATTGCATTGTTTTCCTGTGGAAACAATGCCAAATAAACCAAGTGTCAATAACACTAGGTTACAATATATATATATATATATATATATATATATATATATATATATATATATATATATATATATATATATATATATATATATAAAAGCATTTCAAATCTCTATTTAAATTATTTTTATTCCCAAACCACTTTCAGCTACTGGCTTTCCTCGGTAAGGTGCTAGACCATTTAAAAAATATATTTAAAATACTATTTCAAGCCCAGAATTTATTTCATACTGAAATATTAAATAAAAAATCTGAAATTTTTAGGCATCAATATGTCTACAAATCCAGCTATCTAACATAAATAGCTATATGAGTTTGAACCACACTTTAGCTATAGCACATTAATAATCTTAGCAATATAACATCACCAAAGTCTCAAAAGCCAAACTATAAGCATGTAAAAATGAAGTCATACATGAAATTATATGGCTGGATTAGAAGACATATAGATATCCAAAAAATTCAGGTGATTTACTTAATAGTTAAACATTAGATAAATACTGGACAAGAGCTGGAATTTTAGGTCTAGTGTCAGGATGTCTTAGTGCCATAATGAGAAGATCCAGTAGCTCAAAGTCAGTTTGGAGGTAGGAATAGTTCTTGATTGAGATATTATTATCAGAAAAGATTGTTAGAGCTATTAGCATGCTCATTATATTATATTTTTGTAATACAGGCTTATAAAATTAAGTCATGTGATGTATGACATTCCTACTATTACATAGGTATATATATATGATGGGCTTTATATATATACATATATATATATATATATATTGAAACAGTAAGATAAGCCTTACCAATCTTAGTTTCACCTTGCCTTCCTGGCTCCTACCCTCATGCCGTATTTAAAACCCTAATTTTATCGAATTGTGTGTGTACTGTGTATATTTGCCTAAATCCCACCTAAATTTATGTCTAATGAGGTACCCAAGGTTTTTATAATTAAAATTGTCTTAAACGGTTTTATTTTCGAAACCATCGAGTATATATTATGTATATATGCTTGTACAGTAAAGTAGGTCACATATTCTCATCTACACACATACTGTGATAATATTTAAAATTTAGGAACATATTTATTTAAAATTTGTTGTTTTTGAATCTGTTTATTTTGTGATGTTATTTCGCTATAATTGTTTGCATTTAATAAAATAATATCACTGATAAATATACTCTGGAAATTAAATTCAAAAGAGAGTTTTATAAATATAAAATGTTATTTAGTTTCTCAAAATCATGCCATTTTTCTTTTTAAATCAGTGAGTGTAGGCAAAGAACAATACTGACTAATTTTAACTATATTGGCACCAGTTTTTACTAATAGATTTTGATAAGATTAAAAACAGTGCTTACGAGCAGATTTAATTAAAAAATGCAGTCTGTGTTTTCCAATTTATTAATAACTTAAGAAATGGATTTTACCACTGCAGGGTTATATTATAATCGTAGAGAGTATATAAATAGGGCAGATTGGTAATTGTTTGATTATTATAAGATTAGTTAATCTGCCTGATATTGTGACAGCCAAAGTTATTTTCTGAATTTTGACATTCATATTTTCTGATTGCTTGTTTATTCACATCATCAGACTGACTGACTTGCTTTCTTAGTAAATCAAGTTTTAAAATCATTTAACCTTAGAATCATAGGGTAAAGGGGCAGTAGGTTGTTTTCCCTCAGGAACTAGTGCCTTGTCCATCCATCATTCATCATCCGATGTACTATCAGCCCAACTGAACCAGCCCAAAGAATGCTGCTCCCGAAATCTACTAACTGCTGCTGCTGAACAACAAACCCAGAAAAATGAAAACTTGCTTAAGAACCCTGTTACAAATTTGGAAATGCCCACGGATGGATCTGAAAGAACGAGGTAATTAAAATCAACCTGAGATCTCAGAAACATCCATACTATAGCTAATAAATTTTATATATTTCTTAATATGTGTTTATTCAAGTATTTTTAATGCATGCTGAACTTGTGCTTGGGTTGATTTTCTATATACATTTGTAAATGTCTTATTTAAATTTGTATGGTAATGAAATATCTAATTAATTTCTTTAGGCAAATGCGAGTTACGTAGAGAAGTTAAATAATGTGTGGATGCCATCTTAGTTTATTAAACTGCAAACACACACACACAATCACCATCGTTTTTATGTGTTTAAAAGTAGTTCTTACATATCAGAAATTTTTGTTAGAATAAGTATTTATTTCTCTAAGCTTTGTTGAGAGTCTGCTGGCCATTAAAAATATGAAATTTGAGAGTGAGCTATTTTTGTTCTTTAATAACTTTCCTTTCTTTTACTAAATGTATTTTAAAATTTAACTGTGTTGCTAGTGAATATGCTTGGGTGCTGGAACCTTACCATTTGCAAAGGTCGTCAATAGTTAAATCCATTTTCCTTATTTTACTCCACGGTTCCCAGTACTGTGCTAGAATGGCACATGGAAATTATTTTGCATATGTCCCCACAGTTACGAAGCTCCTGGGTGTGGGCCATGCTTGAGCTGTGAGTGGGCTAGAGATGCCCCAAATAAAAGGTGAAATGCCTATCCAAAGCCAAGACCTTTTCTTCATAATTTATAAAGTTGCATACTCAGAAACTGCACTCCTCCTCAGCATTATATCGCTGGCACCACCATACATTTCCCTTAGTAATCATTTTAAATGAATTTTATTATATTAAATGAATTTTAGATCCATTCAGCATAGATTGATCATAGCATTTAGCCAATCACTTTGTAAGTGACTCTTGATATCCATTTAAGATTCCCATTATATATATAGTTTTAGAATATTAAAATTATGTTAAAGACTTTACATATACCTACTGTGTCACTGTATTTTAGACACATTATCTAAATGAAAACCAAGTATGAGGTATCAACCATCTTGTTGTTTATTGTATATAGCTATCCAATTTATATAGCTAAACTATTTTCTATATCTAATTATTAAAAATATTATTTGTAAATTTATTTCTTTTCTCTTTTTATTTGGGGTGCAATTTAAGAAACATACCATAGTGGGTTTATCTCAGGCACATCTATAAGTTATTGTTAAATGAACCTAGGGCTATTTTACATTTTAGAGTCTTTTGTTTCTCCCTGATCACCAACACCAACATGAAATTATACTATTAGTAGCAACAATTGTGTTATCATGTAGAGGGCATTGTGGAGTTTGGACTTTGGATTTGAACTTGGGGATTTATGGGAGGTAACCCTTCTAGTGTTGAGTTCTATATCCCAGGTTTAAATTCTGCAGTGTGCTAGCGAGATAGCCATATTTTGACCATTACAATATATATATATATATATATATATATATATATATATATATATATATATATATATATATAATATATATATATATATATACATATATATATCATCATCAACCATTATCAATCCACTGCAGGATGAAGGTCTCTCCAAGTTTAATCCATCTTCTCCGATCTTTAGCTTCTCTTCTCCACAACACCCCTGCACATTTTCTTATTTCATCCATCCATCTCACATGTGGTCTCTTTCTGGGTCTTTTACAATCTCTTGGAATCCAGTTTAAAATTTCAATTGTCCATCTATTATCATCTCTTCTAGCAATATGTCCAGCCCAACTCCATTTCAATCTTTTAATTTTTTCAATAAGGTCAGTAACACCTGTTTGTTGTCTTACCCATACATTGCGTTTTTGATCTCTTCTTGTTACTCCCAACATACATCTCTCCATACTCCTTTGAGTGGTCTGAAGTCTCTGTATTGCTCTTCTATTAAGTGTCCAAGTCTCAGATCCATAAGTAAGAACTGGTAAAACACATTTGTTAAAAACCATCCTTTTCAAACACATAGGCATATTTCCTTTTAGTATCAAGTTATTTCTACTAAAAGCACTCCAACCAAGTTTAATTCTATGATTAATTTCCTCCATTATGTTTCCATCTGTATTAATAATCTGACCAAGGTATTTGTAACTGTTAACTTCTTCTAATTCTTTATAATCAATCTTTATTTTCATATTTTGAGCAAATCGATTCAACATTACTTTAGTCTTTTTAACATTTATCTTTAGTCCTACTTTTCTACTTTCATCTGCTAACTCCTGCAACATTTCCTGCAGCTCTGAAGCATTATTTGCAAAAACAACTACATCATCTGCGAAATCTAAATGACTTAAATACTCTCCATTTACTTTCACTCCTTTAGTTTCCCATTTTAATCCACAAAATACTTCTTGCAGCACTGCTGTAAAGAGTTTTGGAGATATGGAGTCACCTTGTCTTACACCTTTCTCAATGTTGATTTTTCCAGTATTATTATATAATCTAATTGTTGCTGTTGCATTTTTTATAAATATTCTTTAAAATATGACAATATCCTGGATCTATACCTTGATGATCCAATGCTTTAATCACTGAAGAAATGTGTATAGAATCGAATGCCTTTTCATAATCTACAAATCCAAAACATAATGACAACTCATATTCGTTTGTCCTTTCTATGACTTCTCTCAATACCTGGACATGATCTATTGTACTAAAACCACTTTTAAATCCAGCTTGTTCTCTTGGTTGGTGGAAATCCAAAATTCTCTGTAGACGAGTTGTAATTATCTTGGTAAAAATTTTATATAAAACTGATAAAAGGCTGATAAGTCTGTACTTTCTAATATCTTCCTTATCACCTTTTTTAAATATTAATATTATTACTGCATTCTTCCAATCTTCCAATACATCTTTATCATTTAGACATTTGGTATATAAATTTGCTAAAATTGTTTCTATTTCTTCACCTGCTTTTTTTAATATATCAATTATAATTCCATCATTTCCTGGAGCCTTTCCTTTCTTCATACACTTAATTGCATGTCTCACTTCTTCATTTAAAATTCTGGGCAATTTGGAAGATGTAATAGATATAGGAGGTACTTGTTCTTTATTACTATATAATTCTTGATAAAAATCTTCTACCAATTTCATGATGTCATCTCTCTTTTTAGTATTAATTCCATCTTTTTTGTCTTATTGCAGATATAAATTTCCTACCAATACCAAAATGTTGTTTAACATTTTTGAGACTTTTATTTTCTTTTACAGCTTTCCTTGGTATTTCACAGTTATATCATTTTCAACTCTTTTCCGTACCATTTTACAAAATTCGAGATATTCAATTCTTTTTAATACATCATTTTTGTATATCTTCATATTCCTTCTTTTCTTCATCAATTCTCTAGTCTCAGTAGAAATTTTATTAGTCAATTGCTTCTTTTTTCTACCAGCTATGTTTGTTGCAGTTTTTAAAAGTGTATCAGTTATTTTCATATTAATTTCATTCAAATCTGAATCATGTTCAAAATCTCCTAACACTTGAAACCTATTTGTAAGTTCTAATTTAAATTCATTAGAATGTTTCTGAAGATTAGGAATATCAACTGTAAATATTGTTTTCCTTAATAATTTTTGTCTCTCTAGTTTTACATTAACATGTAACTTACACCTTACTAATTGATGATCACTTCCTGTGTTAAATTTATTAAGAACATTACAATCTTGAAATATGTATTTTCTGTTAGTCAAAATATAATCCAATTCTGCTGTACCTTCATTTGGATGCTTCCATGTCCATTTCCTTTTAACATTTTTCTCAAAAAAATGAATTCATAATATAAAGTTTTTTCTTTTTCTGCAAACTCCACAAGTCTATGTCCTCTCTCATTTCTATTACCATAACCAAAATTACCTACAGCAATTTCATCTTTCATTTGTCTACCAATTCTAGCATTAAAGTCTCCCATAACAATTTTAAAATGTTGTTTACTCTGATCAAAAGCCTTCTGTACATCCATATAAAAATTGTCTACTACTTCATCACTATGAGAACTTGTTGGGGCATAAACCTGAATTGTCTGCATTTGGTATCTGCTATTAAGTTGTATAACTAATCTTGCCACTCTGTCCGATACACCATCAATCTCCACAATATTGTTCTTCCACTTTTTATTTATAATGAATCCTACTCCACTTGTATTTCCAATATGTGTGCCTTTATAATAGAGTATATGTCCACTTTTTAAATCAATTGTTTCTTCTCCTTTTCTTCTAACTTTCACAAAGTCCAATAATGTCCCATTTAATATAAGACAGTTCTTCTTCTAATTCTTGCAATCTTCCTTCACTTGAAAGTGATCTGCAGTTGTAAGTACCTAAATAAAAAGTCATCATCAAATGGCAGCCTGGGTCCGCAATCAGGGGATTCTTAGCACCCTCCGCCTTCGGCCACCAACCGCTGCCTTGGTTGGTGACTTTACAGCCTCCTGGGAATAAGGGCCATGCTTTATTTTTGTCTGTCATAATTGTATATATGTATTGGAAAAATATTTATCATTTACACAAACATTCATTCTGCCTTATCAGGCACTGAGAAGAAAGACCATGGTGTTTCTTGATCTTAAACTCAGAGGTAAAAAGCCAATAAACTCACCACGCTGGCTAATGCGAGTTGGTGAGCAGCCCATCCATGTTCGTATACTATATGAATAATCACATAGTAATAACAGCTGCAACGACAAGAACGTATGGAGTGGACATTAGGAATTTGCCCTGCTCGGTTCCTTTAAGGCCTCCAAGAGGAATCAAAGGGTCTCCTTTCAGTTAATAGCAAACTCCTTTCTGCAGCCTATAAATATATATATATATATATATATATATATATATATATATATATATATATATATATATATATATATATATATATATATATATATATAACACACACCTTTGGATATTTATTTTTATGTATCATTTATAATAGTATGGTTTATAACAAATAATAACAATTCAATAAATAAGTAAGACTCCTGCATTGCATTATCATGTAATAACATATTAAGTTTTAAGATATATATTTATTTTTATATTTTATTGTAGTTCTACGATTATGACTGGCCGGGTCTATAAAAATTTTTAGATATTACTGTTTTTAAAATTTTAAACTTTCCTGAATAGATTTCCATTAGTATTATTCAATAAACATCACATGACCCACCACTTATTATGCTAGTGTATAACTGTTGTTAAAATGGGCAAAACTCACTAAACATCACATGACCCACCACTTATTATGCTAGTGTATAACTGTTGTTAAAATGGGAAAAACTCACTATATATATTGCCACACACAACAAGCTGGAGTAATCAATGGATGCTAGAATGCTTATGCATAAATGTCCCATTTTGTACCTACACATCCAATATATCCAGACTAGTTTCAGGCTTGTAGCCTTCATCAGTGATGAGCCTTGGATCTGAGAGCACTTTACCTAGATCTTAGGATCTAATGCGACCCTCCAACAGCCACCTTTTATCTCCACTTAACTACAAAATTATGAGTCTTAAACTGAAAACACCTTAATGTTTTTAATCCAAGCCCAACACCTTATATAGTCATATGGGTCTGAATTCAATTCAGCACCTATACATTTTGGTGTCTTTGGTTCTTTAATAACCATAGCCACCACTATCCTATTAGTCAGGATTGGTTTTAAGCCAATAAACATCACATGACCACCAATTCTTATGCTTGTGTATAACTGTTGTTAAAACAGGCAAAACTCACTATACATATTGCCACACACAGCAAGCTAGAGTAATCAATGGATTCCAGAAGGCTTATATATAAAATCTACATCTAGTGCCTACTCATCCAATAGCCCCAGAATAGTTTCTGGCTTGTGGACTTCATCAGTGAGGAACCTTGTATTAGAGAGCACTGCATCTAGATCTTAGGATCTAATGCAACCTCCAGCAGCCACCTTTTATCTCCACTTAACTACAAAATTATGAGTCTTAAACTGAAAACACCTTAATGTTTTCAATCCAAGCCCATCAGCTTATATAGTCATATTAGTCTGAACTCAGTTCAGCACCTATATATTTTTGCTCTCTTTCACTGATGAAGTCCACAAGTCAAAAACTAGTCTGGGGATATTGGATGAGTAGGGACTGGATGGGGATTTTATGCATAAGCCTTCTGGAATTCAATGATTACTCTACCTTGCCATATGTGGCTATACATATAGTGAGTTTTGGCTCTTTTAATAACAGATACACAAGCCTTAGAATTGGTGGTCATGTGATGTTAATTGACTTAAAACCAATCTTGTCTTGTAGGAGAGTGGTTGCTATGGATATTAAAGAACCAAAGACACCAAAATATATGGGTGCTGAACTGAGTGCAGACCCATATGACTATATAAGCTGTTGGGCATGGATTGAAAACATTAAGTTGTTTTCAGTTTAAGACTCATATTTTAGAAGGTAAGTGGAGATAAAAGGAGGCTGCTGGAGGGTTGCATTAGACCCTAAGATCAATGTGCAGTGCTCTCAGATCCAAGGCTCCTCACTGATAAAAGTCACAAGCCAGAAAATAGTCTGGGGATATTGGATGAGTAGGCACTAGATGGTGATTTTATGCCTAAGCTTTCTGGCATCCATTGATTACTCTAGTTTGTTGCGTGTGGCAATACATATAGTGAGTTTTGCCTGTTTTAACAACAGTTATACACAAGCATTAGAAGTGGTGGTCATGTGATTTTTATTGGCTGAAAATCAATCCTGTCTAAGAGGATGGTGATGGCTATGCTTGTTAAATAATGAAAGACACCAAAATGTATGGGTGCTTAACTGAGTGCAGACCCATATGACTATATAAGCTGATGGGCTTCGATTGAAAACTGTTTTCAGTATAAGACTCATAGTTTTGTAGTTCAAGTGAAGAAAAAATTTGGTTGCTTGAGGGTTCCATCAGATCCTTGGAATATATGCATTTTGAAATTAAACATACATACCAAATTGTCTTATTTTAAAATATTATTTTATTTTAAAATTATTACATTTTGCTATTAATATTTTAATCATAGACGTTAATTATCCATTATCTGATTCAGCATAAAAAAAATCAATTGTCCCAAACTAATTAAATAGATAACGAAGGAATTTAAATAGCAAAACTCAATTTAATTAAATCCCACCTTAATTTATAAGAGTTACACCAGGAAACAAAAGAAAGCAAAAATAAGGAGACAATTTTGAAAAGATCAACAGAGTGAGTACAAAGCATTTTCAGGGAATAAGAGCAGAGCATCAATTGCAAGAGAACAGCATGGGAATTGTGAATTACCATCCTTGAGAAAAATGAGATATTAGACATTGAAACTATGCATTCAGAATTATAGTGTGAGTATTTGTTATTATGTGTACAAAGTGAACTTTTCTGACACAGCTCGGCGGGAATCAGAACTTTGTGTAAACTGTAAATTAGTTAGAATTGAACTGTTTTGAGAATTAAACTAACTAGTTCACAAATTAACTTTTGTGTGCAGTAATTGAAGAAACAATACACAGCAATCTGGTGCATTCGAACCTAAAAACCACAGTGAATAACCAGCTATTAATAATAAAATGAAAGTTTTCAGACAAAACTCTATTGGAGAGTTTGATGTGGAAAACATTTCCGATTGGCCACTATACCTGTCACAAATCGAAAATTTCTTCATTTTAAATGGCAGTGAAAACAACAAGTGAAAAGTAGCCACCCTCTTATGTTTCTCAGGAAAAAAAATTATTGAAATCGGCAATAAATTATACCAAAATCTCATACATGAGAATGTACCATTTAAGGAATTATCCCAACTGATAAACCAATTTTTTAGCCCTCATCCATCTGGCCATATAGCTCACCCACATTTACAAAATAGAAAACAACTAAATAGTGAAACAATCAAACAGTATAATTTAGCTCTCAAGGAGCTAGCGAAAGATTCTGTGTACGGTGATTTCGTAGAATATTATTAGATCAACTGCTATGGCGAATGTCTGATGACAGGCTCAGACAACAGCTGTTAACAGAGGCAGACCTAACTTACAATAGCACTATAAAAAAGAAATAATATATGAGCTAATTTGAAAACAGGCACAGGCATTCAGATCAAAAGATAAAAGTTACAAGCAAGTTTTTAAAACTGATAAAGCTGAAATACATTCATTTCAATGGGACCCCAGAGAAATAACAGAATTAAATGCTACTGCTGTGGGAAAACAGGGCACATAGCTAAAGACTACAAATGGAAATAAAACATGTTTCAAATGCCAAACTAAGGGCCACCTTGCATGTGCATGCAAACAATCACCAAAAAGGGATGGTCAACAAAGGAAATATAGTCCGGACACAGATGGTGGAGCATATAATATTAACTATATATCTACCAGGGGGCAAGAGATAGGGCCATTTTGAAAGCACAGAGATCAATAGATTACAAAATCATTTTGAAGAGGAACAGAGAGACACTGAACAGAAGCAATATAAAGAGCAAGGTTCTCTGAAGGAGCAACTCCAGATTCACATACAGATGATAGATAGTTTGATCACAGAAAAAACAGAGATGCAGTCATTACTGGCACAAAGTCAGCAGCCCATTAAACAGAAATCAGCTTAATTTAAGGAATTTCAGGGAAAATTGAGGGTTTTTTGGCAATGATAATAGAACTTGAACAACAAAACTCAGAACTTAGTGAAAAATTGCAAAGTAAACTCGCAATGTCACAATTATCTGAACAGGTAGAGAATTGGCAGCTGTATGAAATGGAGCCACAAGAAAAAATGGCCAAAAGTGAAAATGAACCAGACACTTCCAAATATTTTTTAGAAGAGTGGTAATCTTAAACCAGTGAGATGCCAGATTAAAAAACTGTTTAGCAAAGAAAAAATCAGATTCTCTCCAAGCAGGAGAAAAAGGCACTCAGCATGGCAAGGCAAAAAAATTTGAACAAATTTCAAGGTTACATCAGTTAATCATAAAAATAAAGTTTTTCTCCAGTTGGGAAAAAAAATAAAGCACTGGAGAGTTGCAACATGGATTTTCTGGAGTAAGGGGAGGTTCTGTAATATATCCATTTTGAAATTAAACATACATATAAAAGTATCTTATTCTCAGATCCAAGGATTCTCACAGATGAAGGCCACAAGCCATAAACTAGTCTGGGGATATTGGATGGTGATTTCATGCATAAGCATTCTGGCATCCATTGATTACTCTAGCTTGCTGTGTGTGGTAATACATAGGGTGAGTTTTGCCTGTTTTAACATTAGCATTAGTATTATATTAATAAAAAAGATTACTTTACTAAAGAAAAGATTACCTATGAATTCAAAATACCACTAGGAAGAAAATCAATGGAAATAATATATAAGTATTTTTAGCTCAGATAGCCACGAACCAGTTATTTTGTTATTGTTTAAATTAGATAGAAGTGGTACTTGTGACTTTTGACCCATGTGGTCACCAGAGGCGCTAGTCAGGGTGAACCACAGAAATACTTATAATAGGGGCCCCAAATGTAGCATTGCAAATTCCAGCTGAAAGGTGGTGCTGTTCACAATGCATAAGTACAGGAACATTCCACTTGCTGGCTGGCAGCAAACTTGGATGCTTGGTGGTGCTGGTCACAGTGCATAAGCCCATGTAGCTTACTTCATCTGCTACCAGAAGATACAAAGATCGTAGGTGGCACTGATTGCCGTAAACACATCTAGCTTCATGTGTCATCTACTAACAGTGACTACCAAGATTCTAGCCCACTATGTGGTGCTGTCTCTTCATTGTTACACACGGAAAAACTACACACTGATAGAGTTTATGTACATACTCCTTAAAATATGAATGGCATATAATGTACAGGTGTGATTAATTAAGAAGCTACAACTATTTAAATATTTTTTCAAACTTAATAGTATCACATGGTATATCACAGTTCAATAAATGGATGTACTTTTATTTTTATTTTATTTTTAAAATCGACCTTTTTTTTAAAAAAATTATTTACTCTATGTCAAACTGTTATATATAAGTTGAGCGGTGAAATTTGCTATCATGGCCGCTTGATTGGCATCATCGATTTACATGCGAAAGTATGCTATAATTAGACAGGTTTGATAAAATTATCGCGTAGAAAGCCTCATAATTATTCATAAAATTTTTTATTAATCTATAAGTCAATTCTAAATTTAAAAATCGATTTTTTTTAATTATTTACTCTAAAAATGTTTTTTTTTTTTAAATTAAAAATAATGTAATTTTTATGACAATCATTTTTTTTTTTTAAAAAGACCTAATTTTTCACCCTTCTTTCAAAACTAGAGACATTCCAAAGATAAAATCTAATATATTTAATTAATAGGGGCATTACTTATGAATAGCTATGGTCAATTAGTGAATGAGATTGATTTGATGAGACAGAAACTGATATATGATAAAATATATTTATTGACAATTTCATAGATACTTGATATAACCCATAACTTAGTGTTGGATAATGCACACATGCATTTTATTTACTAAACAACATTACTCTAGGCCATTTAGCAAAATAAATTTGTGGCTATTATTTAATTGTGTTAATTCTATGCTATATAATAAATGACTAAATTCCACTTATTAGTTATGCCCTTTCATCATCAGTTCGAGTGGCTACTATACATGTAATCAAACCAAGACTGGAGTGAAATTTAATAATACATCCGATTATGATAAATTTATATATTAAATATGGGCATATAAAGCCTCACAGATAGCTTTAGATCAAACAGGTGTTCAAGAATGCTTCGGTTCAACATGAGAGTCGGCTATAAAGATTTTACTAATATGCTATGCACAAGTAAAATATAATAATAATGTGGCTCTGTGGAAAGTTGAATGGATTTTAGGGATTTCATGACCAACACCGGTTTATCCAATGTCCAATCATCATGCTGTTAAAAGGAGAACCTTTATTTTGTTTTTAAGAGGCTGGGAACTTACGTACTAATCTGGCCCTTAGCTACTGCACTACCCATAAGAGAGGAAAATGAGCTGGACTTACCCTGGCTCCATCTTATATATATATATATATATATATATATATATATATATATATATATATATATATATATATATATATATATATATATATATATATATATATATATATATATAATAATAATAATTCAAGCAAATATATTTAACACAGTATTCAAAATTAAATAATATATTCTTTACCAAGTACTATTCAATTGTTTCACTGACAATCTTTATCAACTGTTAATACAAATGTACAAAAAATAAAAACTTGCATTACCCATCATTCAATCTATTCAAATTTCCCACAAATATGTTGTCTTTATATTAGCCGATTGTTTATTCATTAAACCACCTCTATTCCTAGATATCATCATTGCCTCTTTGATTTTATGTTTTTCACTACACCTTTCAATTTGAATAATTTTTATATCTCTATTATTAAATTTAAAACCATAATTACATGTTTTATTATGATCAAATATAATTGATGGAGTATTCATATTTACTCCATCAATTATATTTGATCATAATAAAACATGTAATTATGGTTTTAAATTTAATAATAGAGATATAAAAATTATTCAAATTGAAAGGTGTAGTGAAAAACGTAAAATTAAAGAGGCAATGATGATATCTAGGAATAGAGGTGGTTTAATGAATAAACAATCGGCTAATATAAAAACAATAGAATTGTGGGAAATTTGAATAGATTGAATGATGGGTAATGCAAGTTTTTATTTTTTGTATGTTTGTATTAACAGTTGATAAAGATTGTCAGTGAAACAATTGAAAGTACTTCTGGTAATGAATATATTATTTAATTTTGAATACTGTGTTAAATATATTTGTTTGAATTATTATTATATAATTTAAAAATACAGACATTTAATGGTTGTAGTTATATATATATATATATATATATATATATATATATATATTATATATATATATATATATATAATATATATATATATATATATATATATATATATATATATATATATATATATAAACAGCACAATGATAAAATATTGATAAATTTCACATCCGCCAAGCCGAAGTATATTATAAATTAAATACCATAATTAAATGAACACTAGATTTGTCAGCTTGATTAAAAGAGCCAACTCTTCTGTAGTATGAGATATACATATATGCTACTGATTGGAATATATACACAAACTTTACTTTATCTTGTTCAATCTCTTATTTATGTATAATTAATAAACTTTTAAAGGGAGAAATTATATTTAAGAGACTTACGATTACTTTAATAATAAAAATATACTTATGGTTACACTCCAGGCTAATTTAATCTTTAGTAACATAATAATTAAAGATTGAAAGTTTGGATTTATAGGCCACATTTTATATTTACATTAATTATTTACTAAATGACAAAATAATAATGAGCACATAGGTTTGCCATTATTTATAAATTAGGGGTTCAAAATGGAGCACTAAATGACACTATAATTAATATAATATGAAGATTTTAAATAATATCTTCAAAAAGTATATATTTTGTAACTAAATGTGTGCTGTTTCGAGACAGGCATAATTAATAATAACTAAAATAAGCAAGAGAGAAATAAATATAACTGCAGTGATTAAGTTATTTAGCAAACAAGAAGTTAATAAAGGAAATTAACAAAAGTATGTCATTTATAGATGAAATATTATTGATAAGACAATTTAAAAAGAGTTTACAATATAGTTAGCTAACCTGATTTTGAAACAATAATGATTATTTTGAATTTTACACAGAGCTCTGCAATTTTAATAATTTTAAAACAGATACTCAAGCTGGAACGAAGGTGAGTTCTTTGGTGTCTTATGGCATCTTCTCTTTAGTTGGGAGATGATTTAAGATGGTATTCCTATAGCTGGAGTTGGGTTCTAAATTTTATATTTGTATTATATTTATATGCGGATGGATAATTTAAATTTTATATTTGTATTATATTCGTATGTGGATGGATAATTTAAACCATGAAATTATGGCATAATGATTTGTAAATATAATATTTAGGATTAAATAAATATAATGTAAAATGTTTTTTTTTATAATATATTTACGGTTTTCTGATTTAATGTTTAATAGATATAACTGAAACTAAAGTATTTTTATAAGATCTGTCAAATTTGCTTTTTTTTTTAAATAAACAATATAAAGAAAATATGTTAAAAATTATTTATATCTAGTTAAAATAAAAGTCATCAGTTTATAATTAAAAATGGAAATTTTGTGTAAACAATAAATCAATTAGTGACCACACCTGGGGTAAAAGTAAAATCTAGTTTACTGATTGAATTTGTTTCAACAAAATATTTTATCATTAAATCATAACACCGTTACTATTTGCTAAGCCATAACATTTTATAACACCTAAAAAGAAATTTAATTAATGAAATCAGAATCAAAATTATATAATTTATATATTTTAATAATTTTTTAAGTAAATTAAAAATAACACATTGGAGACTTTATCAGTAGTAGAAATTAGATTAAATGATTTTGTTTAATTAAAAGTCGATTGGTCCTGAGGCAAACGAAATTCCAAAAAGATGTCAAGGCTTCGTGGAAACATATAAATAGGCTAGCGGAAAAGATACTCCATCTTGCTTTTGAAGAGCTCTTAATAAGAGAAACTGAAAATTTGCTAATTTATCTATGGCATGCTCATCAGGCAAGAATTTGTTGCCTTTGCTGTGATGGAACGTCGGAATTTGATCCATCATATACCAGAGCAACACCCAACGTTGCCTTAACAAGCTTATAATAAATAGAAGATGCCATAAGCCATTAAAAGAACTCACTTTCATTCAAATTCAGGTATCCCAACTTCAGCTATAGGAATACCATCTTAAATTATCTCCCAACTAAAGAGAAGATGTCATAAGCTGCCAAAGAACTCACCTTCATTCCAGATCAAGTATCTGTTTTAAAATTATTGAAATAGCAGAGCTCTGTGTAAAATTCAAAATAATCTTTTATTGCTTCAAAATCAGATTAGCTAACTATATTGTAAACTCTTTCTAAATTGTCTTATCAATAATATTTCAATTCTATAAATAACATACTTTTGTTAATTTCCTTGATTAACTTCTTGTTTTGCTACACAACTTAATCACCACAGTTATATTTATTTCTCTCTTGCTTATTTTAGTTATTATTAATTATGCCTGTCTTGAAATGGTGCGCATTTAGTTACAAAATATATACTTTTTGAAGATATTATTTAAAATCTTCATATTGTATTAATTATAGCATCATTTAGAACTCTGTTTCAAACCCCTAATTTATAAATAATGGTGACCCTTACTGCTCATTATTATTTTGTCATTTAGTAAATAATTAATGTAAATATAAAATGTGGCTTATAAATCCAAACTTTCAATCTTTAGTTATTATGTTACTAAAGATTAAACTAGCCTGGAGTGTAATCATAAGTATATGTTTCTTATTAAAGTATTCATAAATCCCTTAAATATACTTTCTCTCTTTAAAAGATTATTAATTATACATAACTAAGAGATTGAACGGGATAAAGTAAAGTTTGTATATATGTAACTACAACAGTTAAATGCCTGTATTTTTAAATCATATAATAATAACTCAAACAAGATATTTAACATAGTATTCAAAATTAAATAATATATTTTTTACCAGAAGTACTTTCAATTGTTTCATGGACAATCTTTATCAACTGGTAATACAAATGTACAAAAAATAAAAACTTGCATTACCCATCATTCAATTTATTCAAATTTCCCACAATTCTGTTGTCTTTATATTAGCCGATTGTTTATTCATTAAACGACCTTTATTCCTAGATATCATCATTGCCTCTCTAATTTTATGTAAAATTAAAGAGACAATGATGATATCTAGGAATAGAGTTGGTTTAATGAATAAACAATTGGCTAATATAAAGACAAGAGAATTGTGGGAATGATGATATCTAGGAATAGAGGTGGTTTAATAAATAAACAATCGGCTAATATAAAGACAACATAATTGTGGGAAATTCATTAAACCACCTCTATTCCTAGATATCATCATTGCCTTTTTAATTTTATGTAAAATTAAAGAAGCAATGATGATATCTAGGAATAGAGGTGGTTTAATGAATAAACAATTGGCTAATATAAAGACAACAGTATTGTGGGAAATTTGAATAGATTGAATGATGGAAAATGCAAGTTTTTATTTTTTGTACGTTTGTATTAACAGTTGATAAAGACGGTCAGTGAAACAATTGAAAGTACTTCTGGTAAAGAATATATTATTTAATTTTGAATACTGTGTTAAATATATTTGTTTGAATTATTAATATATATATATATATACATACATATATATTCCCATCAGTAGCATATATGTATTTTTCATGCTACAGAAGAGTTGGTTCTTTTAATCAAGCTGACAAAACTAGTGTTCATTTAATGTATGGTATTTAATTTTATGCTTGGCGGATGAGAATTTTATCAATATTTTATCGTAGTGCTCTTTATATATATATATATATATATATATATATATATATATATATATATATATATATATATATATATATATATATATAATATATAAAGATGGAGCCACGGTAAGTCCAGCTCATTTTCCTCTCTTATGGTTAGTGCAGTAGCTAAGGGCCAGATTAGTACATAAGACCCTGGCCTCATATGAACCAAATAAAGGTTCCCTTATAGCAGCATGACAATCGGTCATTGGGTAAACCAGTGTAGGTCATGAAAACTCCAAAATCTATTCATCCAACCACAGAGCCACTTTATTATTATATTTTACTTGTGCGTAGCTTATTAGTAAAATCTTTATAGCCTACTCTTGCATTGAAACAAAGCATTCTTGAAAACCTTTTCGATCTAAAGCTATCTGTGAGGCTTTATATGCCCATATTTAATATATAAATTTATCATAATCAGATGTATTATTAAACTTCACTCCAGACTTGGTTTGATTACATGTATAATAGCCACTCAAACTAATGATGAAAGGGAATAACTAATAAGTGGAATGTAGTGATTTATTATATAGCATAAAATTAGTGCAATTAAATAATAGCCACAAATTTATTTTGCTAAATGGCCTACAGTAATGTTGTTTAGTAAATAAAATGTCTGTGTGCATTATCCAATGCTAAGTAATGGGTTATATCAAGTATATACGAAATTGTCAATAAATATAATTCATCATATATCAGTTTCTGTCTCATTAAATCAATCCAATTCACTAATTGACCATAGCTATTCATTAGTAAAGCCCCTATTAATTAATTATATTAGATTTTATCTTTGGAATGTCTCTAGTTTTGAAAGATGAGGGGAAAATTAGCTTTTTTTTAAAAAAAAAAATAAACGATTGTCATAAAAATTACATTTTTTTTTTAATTTAAATAAAACCACTTTTAGAGTAAATAATTAAAAAAAAAGATCGATTTTTAAATTTAGAATTGACTTATAGATTAATAAAATATTTTATGAATAATTATGAGGATTTTTATGTGATAATTTTATCAAACCTGTCTAATTATAGCGTACTTCCATATGTAAATCTATGATGCCATTCAAGTGGCCATGATAGCAAATTTCACCACTCAACTTATATATAACATTTTGACATAGAGTAAATAATTAAAAAAAAAGATTGATTTAAAAAAAAAATTAAAAATACATCCATTTATAAAACTGTGAAACAGCATGTGATACTATTAAGTTTGAAAGAATATTTAAATAGTTGTAGCTTTTTAATTAATCACACCTCTACTTATATGCCATTCATATTTTAAGTAGTATATACATAAACTCTATCAGTGTGCAGTTTTTCCGTGTGTAACCATGGAGAAACAGTGCCACATAGTGGGATAGAATCTTGGTAGTCACTGTTAGCAAATGACGCATAAGCTAGATGTGTTTAGGGCAATCAGCACCACCTAGTTTCTTGGTATCTGCTGGTAGCAGATGATGTAAGCTAAATGGGCTTACGCACTGTGACCAGCACCACCAAGCGTGCAGCTTTGCTGCCAGCCAGCTGGTGGAATGTTCCTGTACATATGCATTGCAAACAGTGCCACCTTTTAGCTAGAATTTGCAATGCTGCATTTGGGGCCCCTACTCTAAGTATTTCTGTGGTTGACCCTGACCAGCGCATCTGGTGGCCACATGGGTCAAAAGTCTTAAAAACATCTACCCAAATGGGAGGGCAAATCCCAGCATAATTACAGTGGCTGACACGTGCATAATACAGGAATTTCCACCTGGCTAGTGGCTGACAAAAGCCACGCCCCAGTGAGTGCTGAGTGCGTAAGTGTTTAAGCTGCATCATCTGCCTCCAGCAAAGTACAAGAAAGCTAGGTGAGTCTTGTCGCCTCTAGCTGTAAGTCATTGCTAGCAGTGACTACAAATCTATCCCCACTTATGTGGCACTGTTTCTCCAGCCCAGACACAGAAGCCACACTGTTGACTATGTATACATAAAATGTGAATGGCATACAAAAATGAGTGTGTTGAAAAAGCTACAACTCTCTTTGATGTGTTTCAGACAATAGTATCACATGCTCATTTACAGTTTTATAAATGGATATTGTTTTTAATTTTTTTAAATCAATCTTTTTCAATTATTTACTCTATGTCAAAATATTATATATAGAGTGGAGTGGTGAAATTGTATCATGACACTTAGGAATGGCATCATAGGTGCATATAGTGGGGTGGCGGTTTGTCTCGATATCACATAAAATCAAATATATTATTTATAAATATTTAATTAATTATAGTTAAATTCTAATTAAAAATCGATCTTTTTGTTATTTACTCTAAAAAGTAGTTTTATTAAATTAAAAAATCTTATTTATAATCAATTTATTTTTTTTTAAAAGCTAGTCATCTTTTTCAAACCAAACATTCCAAAAAGATAAAATCTATTATAATTAATTAATAGAACTTTACTAATGAGATATTATGATCTATTAATTAAATTAGTTAATTTAATAGATAAACTGATATATATTATTTATTGACATTTATATATATATGATATAATATTATAGCATTGGATAATATACACAAGTTTGTAACTAAACAACATACTAGCAGACCCATTTAGCAAAATAAAATTTATTATTTATTATTTAAATTGCACTAATTTATGTATATATAATTCATACATTCCACTTATTAGTTATTCCCTTTCATCATTAATTTTAATTAATAATATATGTAATCAAATTAAGTCTGGGTGAGAACTAATATTATTCTGATTATGATAAATTTATATATGTATGAGGCCATATAAAGCCTCACAGATAACTTAGAGGAATTCAAATGCTCAATGCAAGTAGGCTATAAAATTTTACTTTAATAAACCACTTCTAAATAAAATATAATGAAAAAAGTTGGCCTATAATGGTGAATGAATTTTGGAGTTTTCATGACTACACTGAACTACTAATGATCCCGGTAATCATCTTGCTATAAAGGAACCTTTATTTGATTTCACCTGGTAGAGTCTATATAATCAGCTATAATACCATAGTATAAAATGAGCTGGACTACCGTATTATATTATATATATATATATATATATATATATATATAAATATATATATATATATATATATATATATATATATATATATATAATATAAAGAGCACTATGATAAATAATTGATAAAATTTATAATGTAAAATTTCAGATTATTTATACATTAAAATGAACACTAGTTTTATAAGCTTGATTAAAGAACCAAGCTCCTTCTGTAGCATGAAAAATACATATATGCTACTGATGGGAATATATATGTGTGTATATATATATATATATTGTGAATTCAAACAAAATATATTTAACACAGTATTCAAAATTAAATAATATATTCTTTACCAAATTTTTCAATTGTTTACTTTATTTTTCTTTATCAATATTTGTAATACAAAGCGTGCAAAAAATAAAAGCTTGCATTTCCATCATTTTTCAATCTATTCAAATTTCCCACAATATATTTGTAACTATATCACAATTGTTTATTCATTAAACCACTCATTGCCAATTATCATGGTAAAGCTACCCGATTTGCATAAATTAAAAGTATGTAGTGATATCTAAGAATAAATTGTTAATAGTACAAATTATTTGTCTTATGTGATTGTTTATTTATTTAAACCACTACTATTTCTGGATATCTTCCATTCTAATTCTTGTCTTTTATATTTACATTATTGTTTGTTAATTCAATATTTTCTATTTCTAGATATCATCTAATTAATCTCAATTTTACTTAATTAGGAGAAATAATGATAATAGGAACAAAGATGTTAATGAATGAGCAATCGACTAATGTAAAGACAACAAATTATTAATTAAATCAATTGAATGATGGGTAATGAAGTTTTTATTTTTGACACATTTGTATTACCTGATTGATAAAGATTGTCCATGAAACAAATTAAATATACAATTAAAAATATATTAATTTAATTTGATACTATATTAAAATATATTGTTTGATTTATTCTGTGATTTAAAAGCACAGGCATTTAATATGTGTAGTTATATACAAACTTTACTTCACATCGTTCAATCTTAGTTATGTATATTAATGTCTTAGAAATCTTAAAGGATTTATGAATAAAAACAGCGAAACATATAAAATTATGGATTCTTACTCAGGCTGGTTTAGTCTTTATTTTATAATAACAGTTAAGTTTAGTTTATAAACACCTTTATAATTACATTAATTATTTTACTAAATGACAGAAATAATGAGCAGTAAGGGTTATACATTATTTATAAATTATTGAGTTTGAAACTAAGTTCTAAATGATGCTATAATTAATACAATATGAAGATTTTAAATAATATCTTCAAAAAGTATATATTTTGTGACTTCATCTTTACATTTTCAGTTAGGCATAATTAATAATAGCTAAAATAAATAAGGAAAATAAAATATAATATTGAGCGATTATGATTATAACATATAAAACAAAGTTAATCAGGAAATTATTAAAAGTATGTTATTTATAGAATTGAAATATTATTGATAAGACAATTTTGAAAGGGTTTACAATATGGTTAGCGATACAATTTTTAGAAACAATAAAGATTATTTTTGAATTTTGACTCTACTGTTTTAATAGTATTAAAACAGATACTTAATCTGGAATAGTGAAGTTCTTTGGCAGCTTATAAACATCTTCTCTTTAGTTAAGGAGATAATTTAAGATAGTAAACTATGACTGAAGTTGGATGCCACAATTTGAATGAAAGTGAGTTCTTTAATGAAAACTGGCATCTTCTATTATTATAAACTTGTTAGATAACGTTAGGTGTTGCTCTGGTATATGATGAATTAAATTCAGACGTTCCATATCAAAATAACAAATTTCACCTTTGATAAGGCATGCCATGAATAAATTAGCAAATTTTCGTTTCTTATTAAAGGCTCTTCAAAAGCAAGATGGAGTATCTTTCCCTTTAACCCTGTTATATGTTTCAAAGCCTTGACATCTTTGGAATTTCGTTGCCTCAAGACCAATACGACTTTTAATTAATAAGATAATTTAATCTAATTTCTATTAGTAAAGTCTCCAATGTGTTATTTTAATTTACTTAAAATTATTAAACTATATAAATTATATAATTTTTGATTTCTGATTTCATTAATTAATTTCTTTTTGGTATTTATAAAATGTTACTGACAGCAAATAGTAACGGTGTTATGATTTAATGATAAAATATTTTGTTAGAGCAAATTCAAATCAGTAAACGATTTTACTTTTGGGTGCGTTACTAATTGATTTATTGTTTACACAAAATTTCCATTTTTAGTATAAACTGATGACTTTATTTTAACTAGATATAAATAATTTTAACATTATTTTCTTGTATTGTTTATTAAAAAAAAATAAAATTTGACGATATTATAAAGCCTTTGAACTAATTGCTATCAATATAACATTAAATCAGAAAACCAGTAAATATATTATAAAAAAAAACATTTACATTGTATTTATTTAATCATAAATATTATATTTACAAATCATTGTACATAATTCTGGTTTATTATATCACACATACGAATATAATACGATAATTTAATTATCATCGTATAAATATAGTATAAATAAAATTTAAAATTAACCGACTATAGAATACCCTCTTAAATCATCTCCCAACTTCAAAGAGAAGATGCCATAGACGCAAAAGAACCTACTCGCCTAGTTGGCTTTAATTATCTGTTTAAGAAGGTATCGTGTAAATCTCTGTAAGTCAAAATAATCATTAATTCAAAATCGGGTTAGCTAACTATATTGTAAACTCTTTTTAAATTGTCTTATCGATAATATTTATTCTAAATGACTACTGCTTTTTGTTAATTTCCTTTATTAACTATTATTTTGCTCAATACTTAATGCAGTTATGTTGTTTTCTCTTGCTTATTTTAATTTATTTTAATAGTGCATAATGCGAAATAATACGGTTACAAAATATATACTTTTTGAAGATATTATTAAAATCTTCATATTATTAATTGTAGTGTATTGGTGCTCATTTTAGACCTAATTTATAAATAATAATAAGCCTATGTTGCTCATTGCTATTTTGTCATTTAATGAAATAATTAATATAAATATAAATGGCCTATAAATCAAACACTAATCTTTACAATTATTATATTTACTAAAGTTAAATTAAGCCTCAGATTGTAGAATATTTTATTAATAAAGTATTATTAAGTACTCTTAAATATAATTTCTCCCTTTAAGACAATGTTATACATAAATAAGAGATTGAATAAGATAAGAAGTAGAGTTGTAACATGTATTAATCATTAGCATATATGTATATCTCATACTTCTGAAGAGTTGAAAATCTTGCAATCAGGCTGACAAATCTAGTGTTCATTTTAATTATATTGTTTATTATAATAATAACTGACTTGTGGATGTAAATTTATAATATTTTTATCAATTTAACATTTATATATATATATATATATATATATATATATATATATATATATATATATATATATATATATATATATATATATATATATATATATATATATATATATATATATATGTATATATTTAACCATTAAATGTCTGTATTTTAAATTATATTAATAATTAATAAATATATTTAGCATTATTATAAAATTAAATAATATATTCATTTACCAGAGTACTTTCAATTGTTTCACTGACAGTCTTTGTCAGCTGTAATACAAACATACAAAAAATAAAAAAAAATTTTTGTCATTTCAATCTATTCAAATTTCCCACAATTCTATTGTTTTTATATTAATACAGTTGTTTATTAATCAATACCTCTATTCCTAAGATAATCATTTATCATGTAATTTCAGTTTTTCACTACCTGCTTTCCAATTTGAATAATTTTTATATATATTTATTATTTAAAACCATAATTACATGTTTTATTATGATCAAATATAATTGATGGAGTAAATATGATACTCATCAATTATATTTAATTATAATAGAAACATGTAATTATAATAGGATACCAGAATTGAAAGATGTATTGAAAATCAAAGGAGGCAATGATAATATCTAAAAATTAGAAATTGGTTTAATGAATTAATCGATAGACAACATTTATTTTGTGAGGAAATTTGAATAAGTTGAGTAGTATCTAAAAAGTTTTATTTTTTGTACATTTGTATTAACAGTTGATGCATGTCAATTGAAAATTTAATGTACTATTAAAAAATATATTATTTAATTTTGAATACTGTGTTCATATTTATAGTGTATTATTATATATATATATATATATATATATATATATATATATATATAATATATATATATATATATATATATATATATATATATATATATATAAAGATGGAGCGGGTAAGTCCAGCTCATTTTCCTCTGTGGGTAGTGCAGTAATAGGGTAGATTAGTGCGTGAGTTTAGCCTCTTAAACAAAATAAGGTTCTCTTTTAACAGCAGCAGTGATTAGTTAGATACTTGGTGTTGGTCATAGTCCTAAATCAATTAACTTTCCACAAATAATATTGTATATTTTACTATTGTATATACATATTAGTAAAATCTTTATGGCAACTCGTGTTGAACCGAAGCATTCTTGAACTTCAAAGAGACTTTGATCCATTTATCTGCAGGCTATATACATATTTAATATATAAAACATCATAATCAGATGTATTAACAATTTCACTCAGTCTTGGTTTGATTACATATTATAAATTCATACTCGAACTGATGATGAAGAACGCAACAATAAGTGGAATTTAGTCATTTATTATATAGCAATTAACACAATTAAATAATAGCCACAAATTTATTTTGCTAAATGGCCCTAGAGTAATGTTGTTTTAATGTCTAAATACATATTATTATTATACTCTGAATTGTAAGTTCTATCAATTATCCTGTAAATTGTAATAAATATATTTTATCATACTTTATATCGGCGGATTCATGTCTCATCAGTCAATCTCGTCACTAATTGGCCATGAAAATATTATAGTATTCCTATTCGATATTAGATTTTATCTTTGGAATGTCTAGTTTTAGAAAGAAGGGTGGAAAAAAATTGGAAGGTGTTTTGAAAAAGTAGTTATGTAAAAGTACATTGTTTTGTAATTTAAAAAAACATTTTTAGAAGTAAATAATCGATTTTTAATTCAGAATTGACTTATAGATTGTAAAAGAATTTTATGAATAAATTGGAAAAACTCTAATCAATTTATACAAACCTGTCTAATTATATGCATATGATGATGATACCAAATCAAGCGACTATGATAGTAAATTTCACACGCTCAACTTGCGCATATAACGGTTTGACATAGAGTGAAATAACTTTTTAAAAAAGATGATTTTTAAAAATAAAATAAAAATAAAAGTACATCCTTTATTAATTAATTATCTGTGATACTGTAAGTTTGAAAAAATATTTAAATAATTTGTAGCTTCTTAATTAATCACACCTGTACATTTATATGCCATTCATATTTTAAAGGAGTATGTTACACCAATATCTAGTCATGTGGTTTTCATTGTGTAACAATGAAAGAGACAGCACCCTAGTGTTTGAAATCTGGCAGTCCTGATAGTAGATGACTTATGAAGCTAGACATGTGTTTCTGGCAATCAGTGCACCTAGTCCCCCTGTGTATCTTCTGGTAGCAGATGAAGTAAGCTACATGGGCTTATGCACTGTGACCAGCACCACCAAGCATCTGAGGGTTTTGCTGCCCAAGCCCTTAAGTGGAATGTTCCTGTACTTATGCATTGTAGACAACTACCTTTCAGCTGGAATTTACAATGTCTTTATTTGGAATTTATGTAAGCTATTTCTGTGGTTCACCCTGACTAAAGCCTCTGAGTGATACATGAGTTAAAAGTCTAAGTACATTACATCATTTAAACAATAACAAAATAACTGGTTAGTGGCTATCTGAGCTAAAAATACTTATATATTATTTCCATTGATTTTCTTCCTAGTGGTATTTTGAATTCATGATAATCTTTTCTTTAGTAAAGTAATCTTTTATTAATATAATACTAATGCTAATGTTAAAACAGGCAAAACTCACTATGTGTGCCACACAGCAAGCTAGAGTAATCAATGGTGCCAGTGTATGCATGAAAATACCTCCAGTATCTAGACTGGTTTGCAAGCTTGTGACCTTCATCTGTGAGAATCCTTGGATCTGAGATAAGATACTTTTATATGTATGTTTAATTTCAAAAATGGATATATTACAGAACCTCCCTTACTCCCCAGAAAATCATGTTTATAACTCTCCAGTGCTTTATTTTCCCAACTGGAGAAAAACACATTTTATGATTAACTGATGTATACCAATTCTGACAATTTGCTGCCACTGCCATAATTTCTCCTGCTTGGGGGAAAGTCAAATTTTCTTTGCTCAAAATAGTTTTTTTCAATCTGGCATCTATGGTTTAAGATTTCACACTCTTCATAAAATATTTTGGAAGTGTCTGGTTCTTTTCACTTTGGCCATTTTTCTTGGCCTCCATTCTCTACCAGCTATTTTAATTCTCTACCTGTTGAATAATTGCATTCTTGGTTCTTTGCAATTTCACTAAGTTCTGGTTTTTAATTGTTCAGTTCTGTCATTTGCCAAAAATTTACTCAAATTTTCCCTGTAGAATTTCGTAAATTAGTGATTTCTGTTTTAATGGGCTGCTGACTTTGTGCCAGTAATGACTGCATCTCTGTTTTTTCTACTGATCAGCTATCTATCATCTGTATGTGAATCTGGGTTGCTCCCTTCAGAGAGCCTTGCTCTTTATGTTGGCTTCTGTTCAGTATCCCTGTTCTCTTCAAAATAGTTTTCATATCTATTAGTCTCTGTGCTTTCAAAATGGCACTATCTCTTCCCCCTGGTAGATATATAGTTAATAATACTGTATACACCATCTGTGTCGGACTATATTTCCTTTATTGGAAGCCATGCCTTTTTGGTGATTGTTTGCATGCACATAAGGATGACCATAGTTTTGAGCATTTGAAACATGTTTTTATTTCCATTTGTAGTCTTCAGCTATGTGCCTGTTTTCCCACAGCAGTGGCAGCATTATGTTGTATTCTCTGGGTCCCCATTAGAAATGAATTATATTTCACTTTATCAGTTTCAAAAACTTGCTTTAACTTTTATCTTTTGATCTGAATGCCATGTGCCTGTTTTCAAATTAGCTCATATATTCTTTTTCTTTTTTATAGTGCTATTGTAAGTTAGGTCTGCCTCTGTTAACAGCTGTTGTCTGGTACAATAAATAGAATTCTAACACTGATTGATCTGTGTGTTGAAATCACCAATACTAGAGATACCGCTTCAGTGGCTCTTCAGAGCTAATTATCTTCTTGTTTGATTTGTTTCACTATTTAGTTGTTTTCTATTTTGTAAATGTGGGTGGGCTATGGCGAATGGATGAGGCTGCAATTGGTTTTATCAGTTGGGATATTCATAAATGGTACATTCTCATGTATGAGATTTTGGTATAATTTATTTTTGATTTCAATAATTTTTTTCCTGAGAAACAAGGGTGGCTAGCACTACTTGTTGTTTTCACTGCAGTATATCAGAAATTTTCGATTGTGACCAGGTATAGA